>KK121905.1:97519-123110 GCA_000611955.2 Stegodyphus mimosarum | reverse complement strand
CGATATTCTGGTGATAAAATTAGTAAAAACAAAAAAGGGAAAATGTGGGAGAAAATACGATAGTTACTGATAACACATTACGTAATGAACTATTGCATTTAGAAGAATATAAATTACCTAAAAATGTCAACAGTCGCAGGGTAATAAATGAAATAGAGGATAGTGAAATGAACCTTTTCGCCTAAGTAAGAAGATTTGTGGTGTAACATTAGTAACAGAGTTCTGCTTACTAAGAAAAAGTGCAGCAACCCAGCATATTTTTATAAAAGAAAAAAAGAGATTAAATAAAATTAATTTTACGTAAAGAAATAGCATAAAGAAAAGTTGATTTCACTTAAAATCAGGCAAGAAAGCAACTTTGACTGCCTCAGATTATAAAGCATTTCTCCCCTCCTCTCTGCATGCCTTCGTGGTGTAACGGTAGTACAATCGGAACATATTCGAGAGGTCCAGATTCGAGTCTCTGCGAGGGCATTTCTCATTTTTCATCTCTCCTGCTTCAAAATAAACCAAATGACTCTACAGTAGCACCGAACTAAAAGGTAGAATATGAGGATTCTTCGCCATCGGGGTTTGGTGATTGGGTCCCCAATCGCCCTTTAAAAGGTGGAGTATATAATGTATTTTCTCCCTCTTTCCAGCATGATTTCGTAGTGTAACGGTTAGCACACTCGGCGCGTATTCGAGAGGTCCGAGTTCGAGTTCCGGCAAGGACATTGCAGATTTTTCACATCTCCTGCTTTAAAACTAATTGGATGTGTCTACAGGGATCTTGGCGCGTATTGGAGAGGTCCAGGTTTGCGTTCCGGTGATAGTATTGTTGATTTTCAATGTCTCCTGCTTCAAAAAAAAATAACCTAATGTCTCTACAAGATATTAAATACATAGATTTTTTTTATTAAGCCACCAGGTACTTACAAGCAGGAGACGTGTAAACTATGCATCGCACTCTCTGAGTCTCAAACTCTAGATATTCGGATTGCTAGCTGCGCGTGCTTACCAATTACACTAAGAAGGCATGTTGTGAAGGGGAATAAAATAACTTAACATTCTCCGCATTTAAAGGGAATTTGGGAGAGGAGAATCCTAATCGCCAAATCCTGATGGTAAAAAATTATCGTCCTTTTTTTCAAGTAGGTGTCATGAAAAATATACGGTGTCCTCAGCGGGTCTCGAACTCCGGACCTTCCGATTACTAATCTGATGTGCTTTCTAGTTACACCACGAAGATATGCGGTAAGATGAGAGAAATCGTCTTATATCTTCTTTAATAGTAAATTTGATTTTGAAGAAAAGTGACCCGAGTCTGATCGCCATTGATATCGTCAGAGTTTTATTCAAGATTTTCATAGTCTATGGCAATACAAAGTTGCGTTTTTTGACATAGTTCTACGTCGTTTATCTTTTTCAGTCTGATTTCATTTGTAACAATTTAGGTAAGTAAAAGATAATGTCAATATTAAAATGTGTGAGAGAAAAAAACTTTTTATTAGGATACGATAGTAAAAATGCAATTTGCTAAAATGAAACGCGGCTAGCTACACTATAAAAACTTGAAACTAGGCTATAAAAATTCACTCACTAATGCAGCACGAAGTAGCAAAAAAAGGACGCCTTCCACACTTATCTAGTTTATCTTTTAACATCACAAAATACAAATGTGTCTTAAAAATTCAAATTTATCGAAACGTAAGCATACAATATCTCACAGAATGCGCGTTTATTATTCCCAGACGAGGGAAAAGTAAACAAGCGTCAAGAAGCAATATTAAACCATAACTGCAAAAACTAAATGTAGGCGTTACTGCTAGCCCAGAAAAAGGTAAACAGATATCAAGACGCGATATTAAATCATAACATCCATCGTCGCTTTTACAGCCCCGAGGGATGCTGCCGCAAGCAGTTCTTCACTTTTTTAAATTTGATACTGAGGTATACTTACTGTGCTGAGGCAAATATTCCAGATCTTGATTTACATATCAGTGGTCTTCAAATTTTGTCGTTCAGACCCTTAAGAACCCTTAGACGGAACCCTTAGAACTATAAGGCTTTTTAGGAGAATCCCATATCAAACTTAGAAAAATTTGTCTTAAAATAATATTGTTACCTGCATATGGGTACGTAATGGATTGAATGCACAGAGATTCGAAGACAGCTTGATAAAATTTATCTGTCGGCTAACTGTCCGTGTCGGCTAAATGTCCTGTCGGCTAACTGTCCGTGTCGGCTAAATGACCTGTCGGCTAAGTGTCCGTGTCGGCTAAGTGTCCGTGTCGGCTAAATGTCTTGTCGGCTAACTGGTGTCGGTTAAGTGTCCCGTCGGCTAAGTGGTTGTCGGCTAAATGCCCGCGACCGATGGCAGAGCACAATCGATAGTTACCACTTCAAACTACTAAGAACATTGCACACAGCGTAATGCAAAGCGCGAAGCTCACACGGAGCTCTTTCAATACTTCGAAGTCTACTCTGAACTAAATTCTGGGAACTGAGGCTGTTTCCAGTCTTTTTCCAACTTTTCCCCGGCCGCCAAGATTTTTCCAATATCTTCCATTCCTCAGAATTACTGAAAGGCATATACGGTTAACTTTAGTTTAAATTAACAAAGTTTTATGTTAATTTCTCTTTCCTGTGAACTCTTATTTCAACTTCCCGTAAGAATGAGCATGCGTTTCAGCTTTATGCTAATTTGAAGTGGAGCCAAGTGTTGTATTTAAAGGTTAGCGCGGAACTTCTCAGGGTGCGAGAGCTTTTTATTCTCAGATCACTTCGGCTCTGTTCGACGTCCACCTGACTAGCTAGTATTTAAGTTCTAAGCCTTAGCGCTGTTACTCTAATACTTATTGAAGTAATCTAAGTGCTTTAGTATTAACCAAATCTTGCTACGCACCAGTGATAGTTTAGAATAGAGGCCAACCTCGCGTTTAAAGCTCTGAGAGCAACGACTACTTAATTTTCTACTCAACTTTATTTTTAAATTAATTGATTGTTCAGTTTAGACCCAAGTGCGGACATTATTTTCTGTTATTCCTTCCGAGTTGGGAAGTGGTTGTAAATAGTGGTTTAATAAAAGGGTAATTTTAAACCCTTCGTACGTGCAGTTATTCTACCACTGACATAGAACATAGCTGCATTCAGCTCCCTGTTCGAGATCAAGACTTTGACACTGTTACGACAATGTTCGCCAAACGTATGCGCAGAACACTCAGTCCTGATAAAGTTACGTATAAGGACCGGATACCCTTACAGTTACTTTTCGTACATTTATTCAATTACTCTACCAGTTACAGTTATATAAGGACCGGACCAAAATGTCGCCAAACTGTCACTAAGTTTGGTGAATAATGGTCGCCAAATTTGGTGACAAAAATTAATTGACAAAACCATTGCCAGCATCACGATATCTCGCCAATTTTGAGAGACAGTCAAAAATGACTTGTAAAATGTGCAAAATGTAGATCTTATCACTGAGAAACGTATTTAACTTTACTACTTAGTCTTTTAAAGTATCTTTCTCATTTTATTGGAATGCTTTTCATAATTAATGAAACGATATTTTTTGTATACTCACATTTCATATATAATTTCCTTTTTCCGATATAAATTAGTTCGAATTAATATTCCAAAGTCCAGTTTTAGAAATCTTTTTTTTTACTTTTAGAATAGAGGAGAAATACACAGATTAAAAAATAAGGAATTAAAAGACAATTGCTAAATTGAATCATAAAGCTATTTTTTTATTTTATACAGACATGCATATATATATACTTCGCTGATTACTGACTATATTCTTGGTTTCAATAAAAAGAGGGAGGTGCGGAACTAGATGTTTAGACATCCCACATACAAAATTTCAACGTTCTGTGGCTAATCACTTTTTTGAGTTATGCTGAATACGTAAGTGCAAACATCACGAAAAAATTCCTTATAAATCCATTTTAAATACATTTTACAATCCGTTTTGGAAAAAATAGTCGCTTAGTCTGTGCGTACGTACAGATGTCACCCCCAAAAATTGTGTTTCATTAAAAAGGGTGCATGCTTTATTGAATATTTAAAGCGTCAGCATTGCTGGAGATGGATCTAGCTTGGATTACTTGGGAAGAATAGTGTTCAGCAGTGCAATTAAATGCAATGAAATGTAAAGTCGATGATTTCCAGACAGATGAAAACTAAGTCATTATTATGCTAGCAGCATGTGTTTCATCTTTTATAGCATGCATGCAGAATACCACAGGAATTTTCAGTGAAGGAAAAAAATCAGATTCAATGCGTATTATGTATCCCTCAATTCAGATATCATTGACCCCCATAATATATATCTTTTTGTCTGCACGTGACCAACATCCAATCTTGTTCTTAACGTAATGATCTGCCAAAAGTAAGTCTTAAATATAAAGTAGTGGCTCAAGACAGAAGTACTTCTCTGTTCGCAGCACTTCTGGTGCATGGGGATGAAGGCGGGAGGTAATTTATCATCCTAGAGTTTTCTTTGTTGGTCAAGACAGAGTCGAAACAAAGCGAAAAACATGAGTTTTTGGTTTTTCTTTTTCCTTAAATGAACGCATTGCGGAGAACTACATTTTTGTGTATGTTGCCTATTCCATTGAGGAAAACGTACCAAGTGAAAAGGCTCAAAACTAAACACTGTTATTTCCAATGTTAAGAATAAAAGAATTCGCAAACTATATCTGTATAGGTAAAGAAGAGTGTCCGTGTGCCTCTGTTTTATCTCCAGTTATATTCTGCAGATTCTTAATTTACTCACAGAAATGTCAATGTCTGTAAATTAAGATTTCTCATAAGAATGAGAGAGTTCTCATAAGAATTAAAAAAAAAAAAAAACGCGCAGCGACTTAAAGTTTTGTGTTGACTTTCTGCAAGGCGTAAGACACTTAATATGTCTTTCAAATTTATTCGTTTATTAATTAATAAAGTAAACGATTTAAAAGCAATACTTGACATTAATTTTAGTTTTTTTAACTGCTTGACGGAAGCGTCAAATTGCATTAGATGGATTTATTAAAATAGCCCACACATATATAGGAATTGAAGAGTATTTTGTTTGAGTGCGTGTAATTCATATAAATCTATAGTTTTATTCGGACCCTGATAAAATTTCATACACTTGACCTTCAAAAAAAAAAAGAAAGGTCGCTATCTACAGAAGATTTCAAAAACCACCTCACGGGATCCTCGCTCACGGCGTATATTATAACGGTGCATTGATAACACCTATTCGGCGTACCTGGTATCCATCTTTGGTTTACGCTGCCGTTGTTGCATTCTCGATGTTTCGTATGAAAATAGTTAGATAACGCTGTATTCGTTTAATCTTGAGAAAACTGCAAAACTTTCCAGAAGAGTGTAAAACTTTTATAGAAGAATTTAAGTACACCCTATTAGGTATTTCGAAAACGGTGAATAATAGTTTCATAATTGGACGGTCTTCAGGAATAATCTTCAGGAAAAATACTTAACCGTTAACAAAGCAAGTATCATGCTTACAAAAATCATTAGATGGCGCCGAGTTAGTTATCTTTTTAGAGTAGTGTAGATCCTTTGCTGCAGAATTAAAATGTGCTATCATCTTCTCGCGAATTCGAAAACGGGATTTCCAAAAAAGAGCCTCCATCCCTCTAAATGAAGCCTCTTTATTTTGTTTAAAGCCCGGGTACTTCAGCTAATATATATATAGATCATTCATCATGTATTGAACATTCATCATGTACTAATGGTGAATGTTCAATATATAATAATATTTTATTTTCTTCTCCGTAATTCAGTCGCGTAAAAACGCACTTGAGATTTAAAATAAGATTTTAATAACATAAGAACTTAAAACACGCAGTACATTCAAAATGAGAAAGGAAATTAATAGAAGTCAAAAACTTACTTAATTATACAGTACGTTTCAAATGAGAAAATAAAACAATAGTAATAAAAAACTTGTTAAATTATGTGATTTAAATCGTATTTATTGCAACAACTTAAACTATTAAGACGCTTTGAATTGCACAAGAGGACCTTGCTTTTTTACAACTGCATTTATGGAAAACAGCCAGTCGCCTCTTTGTCTATTGCTGTCTTTTCGACCTATACCAGAGCATATCTGTGATTGTCCACATACACCGGTGACGGTCCAAATGTACAAGAATGCAATGTTATATTCGATCTTTCACCGACGTATTTGGTGAATGTTAACATTCTCCGGTGAAAGTCGACATTCTCCAGTTTCGGTCTTTCAGAGTAATATATATATAAGTATAAATACAAGTAACTAAGTAAAAAGCAGCTCAAAACCTAATAAGTGACGTGTTTCAAAATAGATGCTTACCTGAAAACGAAAGTTTTGATTTGCAATTTAAAAAACGCAGAAAAAAAATATTTTCCCTGTTTTTCTTACAAAAACAGGACTGTCATAAAATCCTAGAGAGGGTACCTATTCAAAGGCAGTTTTTTCACAATAACATCAACATTTCCATTAAGGAAATTTTGATATACTCCGCGATATAAAACAATTGTGTTGCCACTTTGAAAAACGCAGTACATTTGTCTTTCGAATTCTGGAAAAATGCGGCATATAGAGCCATCATATTTTGAACACACGTAATCTTTCCCGAACACGGGCACTTTGAAGGCCAAATTCTGCATTTAGATTTTATTTTTTATTCATTTTCAAATTTGTGCGAATTTAAGGAACTTTTGTTTAAAACCTCATGCAAAAAATAAGATACGAGGTACACTGCGCAAAAAAAGAGGGGAAGGACAGTTCTATATTTCCCGTCCTACTGGGCCGATTGATGAATTTCAAATTGCTTTTTCCATGCCTCGAAAGCGCGACTTATGATATATATTAAAATTTTATTTAGCATTGTTCTAACATAGATATTTTGACACAAATTGGACTTTTTCTGAAATAACATACCAGTCTTTTCTACACATTTCGGTTCTACAACTCAAATTATGCCTAGCTATTAAATTTTATAATTTTTGTTGAGAAATTTATGGAGAATCTTGACGCAATCTCCAACAATAATTCACTTGGCGAACTTCTTAATTTATAGCAACCCTTTTTTCCATTGTTCATTATCGGGAAAAAAGCCATCGTTCATACTTTCAAATAATTTTTACAAAGTGCATAAATCACATTTTCGTTATTACCGCTTATAATAAATACGCCAAATTTCAAAACGCGCCAATACGTAAATTCCCGTATGTCTTAAGGAAATTTTGAACAAAATAATCTAACGTTTTGCAGATATGCTTAGAAATATATCTACTTTAAGATAACGGTACAATTTTATAGTTTACAATTTAAAATTGGTTTCGAAAAATTTTTTTAAATTATTTAAAAATACAAGTTTTAAAAATGAATCATAAAAAATGTGCGAATTATATTTATATTAAGCCTAAATTTCGAATTCTGGAAGAAGAAATTAAATAAGTTTAATAAAAAAAGCGATATTAATAAATATATATCAAATTCAATTATTAACTTGGAGGAGCTAAGATTTTAATTGCTAATTTTTTAAAAATTACACGTGCGATTTTTACAAAACTTGGCAGTTTGGCATAATTTCAGTCGTAGAATCGAAATATGGAAAAAACTGGCATGTCATTTCAGAAAAACGTCCGATTTTGTGTCAAAATACTTATATTAGAACAATGCTGTATATAAAGCTAAATACATATCACGCTTTCGAGACATGAAAATCGCTGAGTTTCGTCAATCGGTCCAGTACAGGACATGTAAAACTCTCCAATTTTTTTTGTGCATTCCGCAAGACAAGGAGAAGAAGAATGACTTTGATTGTTTGTTTACATTAGTTATACGTAAATCACGTGATCTCTAAAATATCTACATTGTTTGTTTTCATTGGCTATACATAAGTGACGGGATCTCTGAGGTCATCAGAATGCGTCTCATTTATATTTCAAATTTAATCCGAAGCATCAGTAGTGTAAAAGAAGTGTGGTGCCACTCGGTTAAACGCAACATATTTGCCTTTAGAATTTAATCAATAAATTCAGTAATTAAAAGAAAATGTGTTGCCACCGCTCGAATTTTATAACAACTGTTTTAGGCGAGTGGTCGTCCAAGCGGCTAATACACAAAAAGGAAGAAAAGATTATTCATTCTTAAGAGATTAAAAAATTTCAAAGAAACAAGCGTTTACTTATTCTTTATTATTTTTCGTATATATGAGAATACATCTACTCATGAATCTTCCGAGAAACAGCTTTTCTCCTGTAAAATGAAAATTCTCCTTAGGGATTCGAAAATCAAAAAGTATTAGCCAATTAAAATCACGTAAAGAACTGCGGCATTAAAGAATAAATAACCGTGTTTCTGCCTCCCAACATATCCTAATCAAATAACTGTTGCAGAAATATAAAGCTTTTCTTCTGCAGAGGAAGATTCACGCCTTAAACATATTTTCTTCCCTTTTAAGATTTCTGTTGCTCTAAATTAAATTATACGCACACACTTCTCTTCAGTTTATTAGGAAACGAAGAAGAGGTAACTTTTATGCGTATAAAATGTTTGCCAACTGTCACCAAATGTTTTATTTAAAAGAGAACAGAATAATTCTCTTACCAAAATTTTTAGGAATCCATCAGAAACCGTGATTTTGATATGCCTAATAATTCTTTTTGCGGGATTAATAAATTACCATATTTTCGGGCGTATTTTCTCCCCCTTTATTCCTCCTCCACCAGTTTTATCTTCGAAAAATCGACAAGGGAAAATTATGCTACTTATTTAATTTCGGAAAGGTGAGGTTATAGTAAGAACATAACAAAGGAAGATTAGTTCTAGAGTAAGGTGTTAATTTTATTGAAAACAAAATGTGATGCGGACACCACATGGCTTCCTTGCACTGTGTATTAAATTAAACACATTGTTTGCTGCCCTACCTTCAAATTTAATTCCTCGGATTATTCAAATTAATTAACCGACCTCTCAAGCCAAACTGAAAATGACATCAAAAACTGCAAATTTTGAATATAAATATCCAATATTTCTCTAAATTATTTATTTATATTTTTTGGGAGAATTTCCAAAATGCGAATATTTTCAACATTTAAAACACTTCTGTAATTCGAAGTGTATGTCTAGGGCAAACATACAGAATTTTAACGTTCCCATACACAAAATTTTAACGCGCTATGCTAATCGTTTTTGAGTTATGCGAAATGCATAAGTGCGCATGTACGTACAGAGGTCCCGAAAAAAATCCATTTTGAATCCCTTTTATAAATCGTTTTGGAATAAAGAGCCCTTTATTCTGTCCGTGCATACAGATGTCACGCAAAAAGTAGTCAAAATGGATCCGAAAACGGTCATAATGGATATTTTTGTTCAAATCTGAAACCTGTAATTTTTCGCGAGTACATACTTCCTTCACTTCGTACAAAGAAGTAAAAACAACGAAAAACAAATTAGTGATAAGAAAACTATCAATAAAAATTAGCCTACGATGGAGCAAATTTTTTAATTTTTTAACACTGCAACGCTGGAGGTGGAGCGCAAACCCGTGATCCAGAACAAGGCGCTTTATAATGAAAATGAATCTTATAATTAAAAATTTAGTA
Organism: Stegodyphus mimosarum; assembly: GCA_000611955.2. NCBI lineage: Eukaryota > Metazoa > Arthropoda > Arachnida > Araneae > Eresidae > Stegodyphus > Stegodyphus mimosarum. The sequence continues at coordinate 113,513 of KK121905.1, read as the reverse complement.
TTTACATATTTCAAAATGTCATATGCAATAATATCTCATTTCTTATATATTTTTGGTATTATTGTTGCTAAATACATAATATTATTGATAATAATAATTGATAATAATACTCTAATTATTTGTAATAACGAATTCACAGTTGAATAAATGTATGATAACATTATGCATAGTGATACATAACGCATTATAACACATGTACAAAACATTCTCATTTAACAGCGGATCCTAGAAACGGGCATTTTTAGGTATTGCTTTCAGCAAAAAAATATAAGTAATAAACAAGCAAAAAGTTCAAAACATACGCAATAAATACACATAAATGTAAATACATTTATCTATACATATATATGTGTAAATCAAAACTATTTTGCATATTTTATGTATATTATACAAATTTAATACAAATACATTGTATATTTCGCACATACACGAGGACAATATTATTACAATTACAAAATTTACATACATATTATAACCTCATAGTGCTTAACATACTGTGCTTACTATTATTTTTTTCCTAATCCAGGACAAATGAAAAATCAATTATACTCTTGCCCGGATTCGAACTCCGTTAACTGCTTACACAACAACAACTCATATGGGGAAATGCGATAATTTCTTACATTTTCCTAACTTAAAGGGCGCCTTGAGAGAGGCACGATACCCAATCGACACAGTTAATTATGATTTATCGTCCATTGTATATTTTAAACTCAATAACGGCCGAACGATAAAGTCGCTGAACACTGCAATTCGACATGGGTTCAATTACTTATTTCATGCAGAATAACTAAGGGCATTAAAAGCTTAACTGGAACACAAGAACATCATAATTCAATCACTTTTATAGCAAAAAATGCACATTTTACCAACATATAAGAATAAAATAAAATGAGTTTACAGATCCGGGTAACAGGGTGGGAATATATAGGGTGAATCTGAACAAGTGGGCAAAACGTTAAGGATCATAGAAGGCACTTCCTATACGAGCAATATTCGTCATAGACTGTATGATAGGAATGCAAGCAGTGAGAAGTTAAAGGGTAGTTTTCCACTGTCACATTTAAAGAAGTAATACAAGAATAAGAGAAAATACTACAGGAAATATATTATTAACAGAACAAACATGCTTATAGAAATTACTCAAAAGTCCTTCCGCCAGCTGTGATGCAGGTTTCACAGCTGCGGGATAGAGAGTGACGCACGTTTGCAAAGCCACTAGGCATTTCCCGAATATCGCCGGCAACGAACGCGATCCTGGGGACTAGATTTATGATGGTTTCATGGGGTATTCGTAGATTAGGCTTTTCATATGGCCCCACAGGAAAAAGCCCGAACACGAGAGATCCGGTGATCTTGGTGGCCAAGCTATGAGATACTCGACTAATTCATTTCCTGGAAAATTCATGGTTCGTATAACCAGCAATCCTCTTCAAATCCACGGTAGAAAATGCTGCTGGATGCAAGAACCGACCCGTTTTATGCTATTGATTTACAATGCCAACCAGCGGCTCGACTTTTGCGTTCCGACCATACGTTCTATGATGAATATTGCTCGTTGATGAGGCAGATTGCAACGAGAAACGTAGGTGCACAACTAGATGCTATAAAAGTCCCATAATCAAAACTTCAGTGGTCTTTTTCTATGCTGACGTCTTTCTGAATCCATTTTAAATCCACTTCACAATGTGGGGGAAAAGTGTCCTTTATTCGCCTGTAGGTACAGATGTTACAAAAAAATAGGTACAAAAAAATCTTTCAAATAGATTCGAGAGCGGTCAAAATGGACATTTTCGTTGAAATATGATTACGATATTTCCTTTACTTTTTTCAAGGAAGTAAAAGTTTTCATAAAGTATGTAAAGAAATCAAGATGGACTGAACTTCAATCGAAATAAGTGCCTTAACTGCAAGTACTTTTCCAATATTTGTTTTGCATTTCGAAAGTAAATTGTTCTACAAATGGTTTTTTTTCTGCGATTTCTCTGAATAAGTATTGCCAGTCTTATGTAATGCAGGCACTACTCCGTCAAAGAGAACTACTTTCTCGAGATTCCATCATACATCACTTTCAACTCCGACGATTGGGCTGCAAGAAATTACATTTCTTCAATTTCCTTCTTGAAGTAGGACTACAAGCAAACCTCATATCAATTTCACGCGGAGTTTCCCCGTCACGATGTTGGCAACACTCCAAAGCCGCCTTTTAGAGTTTGCTTGCTGTCCATTTATTTATGTATTCATGCAAACTGAAGAAAAAACGGTAAGCGTTCGAAGCGTGCCAGTGTAAACTTGTCCGTTAAAAGGTTTCCGTTATTTGCGTTAGTTTTTATGAGTTTACATTGTGAACACAAAGTATACAGCACGAATTCTTGGCTTTTGGTCGAAGTTTAAAAATCTCCAAAAAGAGGACAAAAAATTTATGTTTCGAGAACTGCTTCATTGAAAGTTTAACCTACTTTTAAGACATTGTATAAAAAATTAAGCAATTCAGAAAAATTTGTCTGCATAAATAAAGAATCGTATCCGCGTGATTGCCTTTCATACAAATCTACAGTTTGATTCCCATCTTGATGAAACCTCGCGCACTTGACCTTCGAAAGAAGAGGAAGGTCACTGTCTACATAAGATTTCTCAAAAATCCCCCCATGGCGTCCACACTCTTTATATGCCTAGATTTTAAGTTAATTAGACGAAAGTTTGATTAAAAACTCAGCGATGAATTGCCACCCCGCTGCATGCAATTTCGGATTTAAGAAGCACACTCAGCGATTATGTTGCCACTGCCCGAATGAAAATACTTTTAAGTCTGTTATCTTTCAGTAAAGCGTAAGATTGTTATTTGAAATAAATATCAGTTTGCAATATTAATATATTTGAACTACAAAGAGCAACCAACAGAAATATCCTGCAGGTACCAATCTTTCGATTTCAGTTAGAAAATAAGCATAAATTTGAGGTTTTTCCTTTGTGTTGTTATTGGTATTGTTTATGTGTGTTTTGATACATATTTGGCAAGTGAAATTTAAAATTTAGTTAAAATATTTTTATTTAAGTGATAAAAAAAGTTTCATTTTGCTAAAAAAAGAATTATGGTCCATCAGTTCTTTTTTAGATTATGCACTCGGCTCGCATGCAGTTTGGGTCTGAAGACTGCTACAGGTTTGATTCGGCATACTTGATTGCAGAAAAGCACTTTAAGGGCTATGCGTAGAGGAAAGAGATGCCTTCGAGGAGGACTTTTTAATGGTAACTGGCTCGTATCCACGATACCCATGGAGAAAACCATGGAAACACTCATGCAGTTCGAAACGCAAACTGAACTACCGACAGTTCATCGACTTTATCGCTCGGCCGCTGGTGGAGCCGACTGCTATAGGTTTTTCAAATGAAAAGAGAGGTGCTGAAAGGTAATCGTGTCCGATAGTCAAATGAAAAGTACTATTTATCAAATCTTTGAAATGATCTGGCATATTGTTACATAAAGTAGGCCATGGAGATGTCCGATTTTGTATCAAATATAGAAAAAGTCTTATATATAAAGAAATTAAATTTCTAGACCCATCTGTTAGGATATGTGCGCCTATCTTTGCAAGAGATCCACGGCCTCCTTTCCAGTATTCCACAGTGAAACGAAATCCACTGCAATACATTTTTCCTAAGAATTTACAAACTGCTAGATCACTTAATACTTCTAAAAGAATCTTAGGAAAATCTGCAAATCTCTTTCAGCTTCCTTTCATGTAATATTCTTGCTCTGTCTGTTGTCTTCATCTTGTTCCTCTCCGTCTCGTCATCTTTCTTCTTCCCCAATAGATGTCCGATTATTTCTTCATCACCTTGAAAGAGAGTGTGAGGGAAATAGAATTGTCTACATCCATCCAAGCTTCACCTCCTCTTCACTAACGCTAATCTTATCCAGATATATATATATAAATCCAAGATGTCAGTCACGAGCTCCGGACTTGTTTTAAAATCAAGGTTATTTTTTACGCTCGATTCCTCATCTACGAATATGTTCCCAGGCCCCAATTTATACGAAACAGAGAGATAAAATCGATGTTCTTCATACCTTTCCAGGAAAAAGATAAAATAAGTAGGACATCCTTCAGTGCGAAATTTTTCTGGAAGTCCTGGGCACTGCCTTCAAAGATCACACATGGAAGCATGAAAAGGAATCAGTAGTTCGCTTTTATATTCGTGAAAATTCCTTGATTTAGTAGTTTGAATAAGACATCATACGATGAGTGGCAGAAACATAAAACAAATGCTTTCAACATTTAAGTTTCAGATTGTTAATCCGTTACATACTCTATCTCAACGGCCTAAATTTTAGATTTAAATACAGACTTTCAAATGTGCCGTTATTTTGATATAGCCGGTTATGAGAAATGTTACTGTATTTTGTTTGTAACTACATTTCGATTCTTTTAGCTGAGGAATATCATAATTTAACTTCATTTGCATGGTTTTCAACCATATATTTTAACTTAAATCAATCGAAATTTCAATATACTTCTAGAATTATTTACTGTATATTCTGTCATATAAGGAGCACTTTTAATGGAAAAAAATATGATCGAAATGTAACTGTGCGCGTAATACGCCAGATATAAAAATGATAAATTAAAAATAAGAAAAAAATCAGCTTACGATTTATACATATACCTAAATTCTACTTATTTAAAAGAAATGACATACCTTATGAACTTAAAAATTTTCATTATTCAACAACATGAGAAGTTCGTCATGTTCATCTTCCGCACATCATCGAATTCTATTTCATACTCAACATCATTGTTATTCTGATTCATAAATGAATGATGAACATCCTTTCCACCTTTCACCAACACCAAACGACCTTGCTGCAGCACGATTGCCGTTTGCTTTTGCAAATTGAATGTCTTTGCATTTAAAACAAGCACTGCGCTGTTTCGTTGGCAGGAATCATATTAACTACCAAAAGAAACACTAGATCAACTGTATTTCAACTAAAGCAAATTCGATTTACTAAAGACTTCGATGTTCACTTCGAAGTCACACCTTCAAATGACTACGGAAAAAGAAAATACATGACTCTGATTCCAAATATTCATTCGTCGCGGAAGGGCAGCATCTTACTCTAAATTCTGCTCCCTTTTCTCGAAACCCTAGAACAGCATTCTTCTGCACATCTGTATTGAATACAACCCACCCTCTTTGTAGAATTATTAACTCCCTTCCCCCCCCCACTCGTATTGTTCCGTTATCACTTGTCAGTTCAGTATACCATTGTTCGAACAGGTGGGATAAATCTTCCAATGAATGGTTTCAAAATATAAGGGCATCGCAGACGTATCTTTCGGGTTTCTTTGTAAAGAAAAAGGTGCGCGTTATACGCCGAAATATACGGTATACATTGTTCAACTACTCATTAATTAATTATAAGCAACTTTCATTTGGAAAAATCCGAGAGCAATTGCCAGATCCAAACAGATAAAGGAGGAACGCATTTTAGGAAGGAACTTTCATACGCATTAATTATTAAGCAGCATATTCTCAACAAAGTCACGTAATTTCAGCCGATCTTTCTTTTCATATATAAATAAAATTCTATAATCCCTTTTAATGGGAGAAAAACCAGAAAAGTTACTTCACTGTACTTGCCATCTTTCACAGAATTCTAATTAAGTATTACACAATGATGTAATTATCCTTCTCAGACTTTATCAATGCGTATTACGTTATCTAATTTGCAAGGCAAGTGCAAAATAAGTGCATTTAGTTCCTACCGGCCTTCGAGCTATGCGATCGTGTTTACGATTTCTTTGCAAAGAAGTTTCAACAAAAGCGCATTTTATGATATTGTATGAGAGAAACACTGATTTACATTTCTAACGCACTACTAAAAGGAATCTATTTAACGAAGGAAACGGGGAATTAAAATTCTTAAGTAGATACGCATTCAATTAAGGATATGCTAGTGAATTATAGACTAAGTTTAACAAACATTTCAATAACATAGATTTAAAATATAGATCGAAAAGAATATATTAGAATTACAGTGCGTTTTTTATTTTAAGTTACTAACCGGTTTTATTCAAGTGATTTCTGTTTCATCAATTCTAATTTCATATGGACCACGAAGGAGAATTTCAGAGATTCATGCCGGAGGAATGAAGTCAGCCTTTTATTTATCCGTAAAAGTACTTAATTTTAATTTATGAATATAAGAAACTACTTTTTTACACCAGTTTTGGTATTTATCAACATTTTATATACTTTGTCTTGTTTAATTGATAAAACATATTAAAAAAGAATCTAAATTTTAATAAATGCATTTTGAAAAGGAGGAGAAGGGTAAATTAACGTCTAGCAACGGTGAAAGGGGTGCATAGAGCAAAAATGGTTGAAAACCACTGCGCTAACAGATTATGCAAAATCTTCAATGGCAGAGATGTTTGGCAGGCAAATATAAAAAAGAGAGATGAACAGTAATTATTATGGTTTTACCCACATATTAACGTCCGAACTTCTTACTTTTGTGCTTGCTTTTGAATCAGTGCAGCCTGTGTAAGAGACCCAGGGTGAGCTCGCTTTGCTGCAATTGTTTTGTGGCGACATCTATTAGTAAATTTAAAAAAGTGTTGCATCATTAATAGCTCATTATCCTCGAAGGTGATAAATGGTGAATGATCTCTAAGGTCAAACTAATTTCTACGCGTAAATCATTAGGATTTTTAAATTAAGAGACGTGAAAAATATCCAATGCTCTCCCCAGGTTTCAAATTTGGACGTCTCGAATACGCGCCGAGTGGGCTATTGTTACACCACAAAGGCATGTAGAAAGAGGGGAGAAAATACCTTATAATTTCATAATTTCTAAAAATAAATTTTGTCTATAATTTCTGAAAATAAAAATCAGCTCATGAAATGAATTAAAAACTTCAGTGTGCAAAGTATTTCGAATAAAAACATTGTAGAGTCATTAGGTTATTTGGAAGCAGGAGATGTGAAAAATGAGCAGTGCCCTCGATGGGACTCGAACCACGAACCTCTCGAATACGTATCGAGCATGCTGACTACTACACCACGAAGGCATGCGAGGAAGGCTGCAGAAATACCTTATAACGTTAATAGCCATTGAGTGTGTCTACGTCAGACATATTTTTCCACTTCGCCTTTTCTAATATAAGATTCGTCAGTTTAAAGTACTGTTTGTTTTTTTTTTGCTTAATTCATTGCGGCAAAGCATGAGAGGGATATCTACCTGAAGCAAGCCTTCGTGGAGGATCTTTTTAAGAGGAACGGGCTTGTATTAATATTATGCAAGTTGAATAGACCACTAAATAAATAAGACGCCTAAACACAGAGAAAGAAATATTGGTGTTTTTGTGGTTTTTCCTGGTTCTCAGATTATAACATAAATATCAGCCAGTTTTCCTTAGGAAGTCCTTCAAGAAAGCATTCTCCCCCTTAGGCAGACAACCGTCATGTGCTTTGCCATATTTAATTCACAAAGAAAGAAAGAAATACCAGTTTAAAGCAGATTTAGTTAAAGAGATAACATAATTTTAAGAAAAGAGTTTCGAATAAAATGCTATAGTTATTTGTTAAAAATACTTTCTTTTATGATATCAACAGTTGTTTGTTTACGTGGTCAAAGTATGCCTCTACTTTGTAGCGTAAAATGCAGTCCTAGCGGCGCAAAGCTTTTCAAAATGTGTTGAATCTCTAGTGCTAATATGCTTTTCATCTCGTCTTTGGGACTCAGGTGTTCATACTCATATTCTAAGAGCAACTACATTTCTTTTCCGAAATTCTCATCGAGGTTCAGGGCCAAATCCTCCTCAGAACTAGCTTCTGGATAAACTGATGATTATGGTATACATCCTGTTCACGCGAAGGCGAGGTATTTTTCTTCCAGTTACTTTATATATTGTTCGAAGAGTCTAGTGGTGCGTATCACGAAGCTGCACTTTTCGTGCCGTAACATATTCCTTCTCATCTTTAAACAGCATTTCACTTCTTTATATGAAGTAAAAATATAAAATACGGCTAAAGCAATTAAAAAAACAATTTTTACAATTAAAGTTAGAATTTCTGCGCGAAAACAAGTAATTTTATTTGCACAAAATCGAAAGTTAACTTTTGATCCCACAGAGAAAAAAAGACACTGAAGTTAGTGAACTAACTGACTAAATTCACTAACTGTACTAAGAGTTTCCAATGTAAACAAACGGCGGCTTCATTAGCCTTAACGTCACTTAAACTTTTGAATTGCTGGTAATTCTACAACTGTTGCATGCACATTAACTAAAGGTATGAAAATCTTAACCGGAACATAAGTACATCATAATTCAATCGCTTTTAAAGCAGAAAATGGACATTTTACCAACACACAAGAACAAAAAATGAACTGACCAAGCCGAGTAACAAGGTGTGAATATCTATCTATCTAATCAATCTATATATGTGACAGATGACGCGATTCATTCCTAAAACGAAGCACCTGCTTTTGGTCACGTGATCCAAGATTCATAAAAATATAAACATTCCTTTTTTTAAGTCCATGTGACATTCATAACGAACTTTAGATTAGGACTTGGAAAGCTCTGCGCAAGCTATGTAGCTTAAAACTCTCTCACCTTTTTATTTCCCTTTTGTGTGTTAATTCATTAATAAATTAGTGTTCGTCGTACTTAATGGTCTTCATTATTAGCCTCGAGATTCTTTAATAATGGATAAGAAGAAATATATGTGTGTTGTGTTAAATATATTTATCTATTTATATGTTTGACGCGGCCGAATGTAAAGAAAAAGGGAAGTGTACATCTAGACGTCATAGCGCAGTTCCATATCCAAAATTTCAACGTTCTACTGCTACCCCTTTTTGAATTATGCGAGATACATACATTCGTACGTACAGATGCCACAAAAAATTCTCTTCTGAAACCAGTTTACAACCAGTTTACAATCCGTTTTGAGAAAAAAAAAAAAAAAAAGAACTCCTTTATTCTATGCGTACGTACAGATGTCACGAAAAAGCGTCGTTCAAATGGATTCGAAAGCGGTCAAATTGGATATTTTCGTTGAAAATGATATCCGAAATTTTTCGTGATTACAATACTTCTTTTACTTCGTACAAGGAACTAAAAAGTATTCTAATCGTGAAAAATTTCTCTTATCATATTTCAACGGAAATATCCAGTTGTCGATGTGATTATTCCCGAATGCCAGTCTGAAAGTTTCCGAAACCATTCTGAACCTTTCGCGAAATCATATGTTTTGCGTGGCACTTGTACGTAAGGACATTATAAAGGACTCTTTATTACAAAACGGATTGTAAAATGGAATCAAAATAAGACTTTTTTCAAATGTCTGTAAGTACGTATCTCACATAACTTAAAACCGATTACCCCTAGAACACAAAACGTTTGCGTATGGAACGGCTATAACATCTTGTTATACTCCTCATTTTTTATTGTAAAGCAGTTATTAAGTTATTAGTTAAACTAACAGCAGTTTCCATATTTTACAAAGTCTTTCTTGTCCAAAATTACCTATGATAAACTTACCAATATTTCGGGCATTATTTAGGTTGGTAATTGCTATCGCTCTATCTAAATCTAATGCAAGCATTATCCTGATTATCTGCTTTATCTTCCGATGATTTCAAATATAATATTATTCACGGTGGTTTCTGCTCCTAGGATTTAGAGTACCAAACAGCAAAAATTATTGTTAATGGAATTTTTAGAATTTAGGAGATACACTGGGCAGAAGAATTTAGGACCCGTAGACATTGCACCGAGCGACAAATGCGTATAGTGTTGTCTGTGACTTGTCCCATAATCAAAAATCTTGTTCTTTGCCATAACCACTCAAGGACCGAAAGGGTGATTCTGAGCAACGTCTATATAACATTAATGAATGCATTGTTATTGTTTAGCAGATGTTATGTTATTGGCCAGCAAGTGCGCGCACTGTTTTGGCCAGAAGATGTTATTGCATGGGTGCGACTCCCAAGCTAGCAGGTGTTTCAAAATGACATGTAGGAATGTCAATTACTTTTGAGAAAAAGGGCATTAACTATTCATGTTCTTCCTTTTGTTATTATATTCTCCATTCCTAGACTTTGTAAACGGAAAATTGTAATTTTATTTTTTTATCTGGTGGTCCAGTTTTAGATTTAAGATCATTCCAGGTATTGGACATCTAAATTTCGGACTTTTTACGGTATTAGGCTAAGTTCTAATTCTAGGCTTAAGTTTCTATTCTCAGTTAAAATAGCCCCAAAATTACACACAGTATCCTTACATATTAGCACATTCATTCTAGGCCTATGTTTGAAAATTACTTAGTGGTTTTATTTCCTGTGAAACTGTCAGTCGTTTTTCTGAGGTATTTAAGAAGATAACTATGTTTTTTCTCAATTACGGAACTACAAAATCGTAATTTTGTTAAAAATAACTAGAAAATTTAATTTGAAAGAAATTCTTGCTTCACAGTTTGTAAATCAATCAGCAGTAAAAACATGAAGGAGAATTTTTATGATCGTTTTTATGTGTTTCCTTCCACACACGGTGGTAATTTAAAGAATTAAAATAGGGAATGTATTTTTATTTACAAAAAGTTTTCTTTCTTCATCGCCTACCCGAAATGAATAAAAATTAATTAAACTTCAGAGGGGGAAAATGTGTAAATGTAAAAATTTATAGGTACATTTTATAATCAGTACTGCGACAGGGAAACGTATTCTAGCAAATACGTCTTTATAAATGGTGCACCAAATGTTTAATGCACTTTCATCTAAATTTAATTCTTGAATTTTTCTTTGAAAATGAAATTAATTTACTGGAAAAAATTTTAAAAAAACTAGTGATTCTTCTTATATCTTTCGAATTTCAATTACATGAATTCTAGATACCCAAAGTAAATTCCAATTTTTTAAGTTATCTTACTTTTCTTTGTACATACTTCTGCCTATCGCACTTTGTACGTACACCTGCTACTTAGTTTTTTAATTAAATTAGACTAGTTTGGAAATTAAAATAGATACATTAAAATGAGATTAAAAGCTTCCATTAAAATTATATATAAAAAGAGTAAAACCAAAATATTTATGCAATATTGTGTTCCTATACAATCATATTCCAACAAGATAAACAACAAAACATTGTGTTCCCATATAATCGCATCTCAATAAGACAAATAACAAGATATTATGTTTCTATAGAATCATATCCGAATAATACAAACGATACAAAATGTCTAATGTCGCTTATATACTGACTTTATATTTTCTTATTTCCAAAAGTGAGTGCAAAAAAATCGTAATGAAATCAGGAGATATTTCCCGATCGGGCTGAATTCAGAACAAAATTATTGAATCTTCCCGTCTAAGACTCAAATGGGAATCAAATTTGAACGGGCTCGATCGACATTATGAAGCTCGTAATAGCAGGTTTAGGAATAGACGTCAGATAAACGTTTCTTAACCTGAATCTTGCTGGGAACTTGCTCCTTTGCAGAAGTGAGAAACGTTTATCACACGTATAGCGTACTATCGAATATGGAAATCACGTACGATGTAAATTTTCGGAATTTTGGGAGTCGCAAAGGCAAGCATTTGTAATTGTATAGAAGAAGATTGTATAAAAGCTTCGATACTAGGCGAAATTTCAATTTTTGTTAAGTATTATAATTATATACGTTTTGTTGTTTTCTCAAGGTGAACCGAAGGACACTGAAAAATTAGTTACGCATGAGATAGAATGGCCACAGCTGGAACCTTCTCGAAATTTTGACTATTATTACCGATTAACCCTAGTTCAAATCCTTAAGAAGAGACGAGTATTTGTAAGCGTATAGTGTCTGTACGGCAAGTGGGCAGTCAAAATACACAGCGAGCCGAAAGTCCTCTAGAGAGGTTGGTAATAGGGGACAAGAGGAGGGAGACTCTCGGACCGCCTCCCCCGAGATGTTCTTTCTTAGTGAGGGAGAAGCTTAATAGGTAAATAGTCAGCAATTGTGGTATTACAGAGGTCACACTTGTGGTACTACAGAGGTGCTGGCCTAGCTTCTACCTGTAAATGTCTGTTGCTGTCGTATAAGCACATGCTACACTGTTGCTATTTTTACACCTGCAGCTGAAGAAGAAGGTTCTGTTTAAGTTTTCAAAACTATAGTTTGGCAGAAATACTCATGTCACGTTGATCCTTGTTGGCTAATATTAGTATCATTAGCATGCGTTTACTGTTTATTCAGTTAAAATATTTTTAAGCGTCTTTTTAAGATCGAAGTATAAAAAATTTTGCAAACGGTTTTGCAAGCTGTGTAGGCTGCAGCTATGCAGGTTGGTTATACATTAAGAAACATTTTAGTTCTCGAAAAAATTCTCGAAAAAAGCTAACACTCGTAATATTCATGATAAGACACAATGAACAACTCAGAGAAAAGAAGCCCATTATACGCACGTTTTGTTGCTTGATAACATAAATAAACAACTTAAAAGCAGTCGCGGACTCGAGACACATAAGTGTTGAAAATTTAAATTTATGAATAATAAAGATATTCAGATTTTCCTTTTTGAACGGTTCCAATAAAAATCCTCTTTTCTTTACTTGGTGATTCTCATTACAAACGAACACGAGCATAAGTAAAGGGGATGGAAGCGTCTTTGGGGGTACCAGAAGGGCAGGAATCGATAACATATTAATGTGACTTTTATTAAAGAACGAACAAGGGATGTTCGCGGAACAGGAACAAATTGATCCTCTTCCTGTCGGGAGGAAAAAGACAATAACTGCTGACGGACCAACACGCTATTTGCTCTGCAATGATAATATTTTTTTCGAGGGGGAGTAGTCATCTGTCATGACTATATAGAATGTAAATGAGTTTGGAAATATTACATACGATTCTTTCATAAGTAAATTAAAAAACATACTGAATTCCGTACCCGTGAGATACAGATGATGATGTTACCGGTATTGGTTGTCAGTAAGTATTGAGTAAAAATAAATCACTATACATTGGATATGAAATGCCTCAATAAATTGGGAAAAAATCGCATATTACTGAGTTTTCATCCCTAACATGTCTCGAACTCCTAAACTAACAACTGTCATAAATTGAAATAAATGTATTTTCACAGAATTGTGATGCGCGACTGAATTTTCCCAGGACAGTTCACATAAATGAGTTTGCAGAGTCTATATATGGTATTTTGAAGCAGGAGCCGTGAAAAATGTGCATGCCCTCGCCGGGACTCGAACCTGAACTTCTCGAATACGCACCGAGTGTACTATCGTTACACTACGAAGACATGCAGAAAGGAGGGAGAAAATACCTGATATACTCCACCTTTTAAAGGGCGACTGGGGATTGGGGAACCGAATCTCCAAATCCTGGTGGTGAAGAATCATCATTCATCACTTTTTAGTTCGGGCACCTTTGTAGAGTCATTTAGAAGTTTTTAGAATTGAGGAAATGAGCAGTGCCCTCACCGAAACTCGAACCTGGACCTATCGAATGCGCGCCGAATGTGCCAACCGTTACACCACGAAAGCATGCAGAAAGGAGGGAGAAAATATTTTATATTATATTAGCACATCGTATTGCATTTTTGTTCTGGCCGTGTGTTCTTATAATAAAAATTCAAGAATAAAAGCTTCTCTTTCATCACAAAAAAAGATTGCCACATTATATTTATTTATTAAAACAGCATAACTTGCATCGAAGGTTCAGTATACCTCGGTTCACATCTCAAACTCCTCTCACTACTCATAAACAAAACAGAAAAAGCGCCCTCTATCGGCATTACAGTTAATGTTATGGGGAATTTATCAACATCTTTGATAAGGTTTTCCGAATTCGCATTTTTTATTTAAAAATATATTCGTTCCCTTTTTGTGTGAATATGACTTCAGGAATGTTTAATTTATTAAGTAATGAGGCAGATGCCATATCATTTTTTCAAAAAGAGGTCTTTCACCTGACGAACTAGTATGCAAAAATGGCCACAACATGAAACTTAATGATGAAACCATTTGGAGAGGTGCAATGTTAAAAAGCAGAAGGGCCTTCGTGTTGGAAATTGGTTCAGCGGTGCCAGAATATTGTTCGTCACTGCTATTAGATTTATGTATTCTTGGGCAGAGGAGTTGACGTCCATGAAATAATGTAACAAATAGCTTAATATGTGTGAACGTGCTGCAGTTAACTGAAACACTTTATATGCAATAAAATAAAAATAAGGATAAGGATTCTTTAAAATATTCTTAGCAAACGACATAATAATATTTATTGCAAATTCTAAATTCTTATACAAGCGATTTAATTAAAAAGTGCCCAGCTATATCGTAAATATACTCTTAGACAAAAAAAAAAAAACGACGCACTAAGAAGGAGTTATTAGATTTATGTATTCTTGGGCAGAGGAGTTGACGTCCATGAAATGTTGTAACAAACAGCTTAATGTGTGTGAAAGTGCTGCAGTTGACTGGAACAATACCATGGCGATAAAATAATAATCATAAGGATAAGAATAAGGATTTTTAAAACAATTCTTAGGAAACGACATATGAGTATTATTGTTATTACTATATATTGAATTGCTTATTTTTACATTTGCGTTTCACGTGCTTGGCAAATTTATAGCTGAGATCTTGGCGCAAACCTAAAATCGCCAAATATAGTTGGAGGTCTCTATAACAAAGAAGTACCAAGCATTTTCCTAAATTTAAGTAGGAACTGAAGGAATGTATAATATGGAAAGATTTCGTAATTTGCATAAAATATATATACTCTAATATAAAAATGCCAAAACACGAATCTTTGCATCATTTAAATATTGTTGCCCTTGGAAGTACACGTCTAGGACTAATGGTTGAGAAAAAAGTGTTAGGATAGGACATTGGTGAGTACGGTGTATAACACACTGACAAAGGGTATACTGAAGAATTCCACATTCATAAATGGCAAGGATTTCTAAATAGAAACCGTACTTGACCCGAAAAGTTTTAAAGTGTGTCATTGTATTCCGTTTTTTGTTAATCAAACATAAAAGTAAAAGTAAACATAAAGTACATTGAGAAAAAGGGTTTCGTGCAACACATTTTTATTTAAAATGTTTATAATATTTCATGAACTAAAAATAGGAAAAAAAATTATTACACAGTTTAAGAGGAATAATAGGTTAAATAATTCTATTGACAGAAATCATCTACAATTTGATATCGCGAAAAATAAAAGCGTGGAGCGCCAAATTAACGAGATCTATTAATTAAAGTGCATTGCAAATGTATAAGCATTTATATTTTTTAATTTAACATGCGCTCCCCGAACTTTTATAATTCGCAATGCAAAATTATAGGTGAGTTCTGTAAATAGAATTTTTTTAAAATTGTATTTTATTATCTGTTTTTTAGACTAAGTTACATATTATGAATGGTAAAATATGTAGTCATTATTAAAATGGAAGCAATGAATTATAAGTAAATTGCGAAATAAAGAAAAAAGAAAACTGAACGCCATTCAGAGAATGAAGAAATCGCTTTGAATACTCAGTTTCGGAAACACATAAAAACAATGTTACAATGAACACTTTACTTAAACTTAAAATGAAAAAATCTGATGTGTACACTGCATGACTTCCTTGTACGGAATATTAAATTATGCACATTTTTCCTGCATTTCATTTAAACTTATTTCCTCGAATTTCATCAGAGATATATTTTTCAATCAGTTAATTCAGTTCTCACTTCGCGGCAAGGCAAAAATACATAAAAATTCAAAATATCGTGATTAAAAATTGAAAAATATAGAAAACATAAAACACCTAATACAGCTAAAACACTTTAAAAAAATTTACAATTAAAATTACAGTTTCTACGCATAAATAAGTAATTCGTGCAACAGGCAAGAAGGCAGATTTTTCGGTGCACAAAAGTAAAAGTTTCCTTTTTTTCCCACTCGGTAAAAAGACGTTTACTTACTAACTTACCACCCT
>KK121905.1:27343-97503 GCA_000611955.2 Stegodyphus mimosarum | reverse complement strand
CGACTGTTATATGACTATCACCATTTGTACTCAAGTGGTGGAGCATTCTGTTATCGCTAAGACTAGCCAAAAATCTCTATAGAATATTAAAATTTGTAGCAGAATTTATGAAGTTACCTCGCAAGATGGGCATTGGTGGCCTGTGGTCATTAAAGAGACTCTGTCAAGACTGTGACTGTGCTGAATTATTTTTTTTTAGATTGCTTTTAGATTTTCGCAGTTCATTGCCAGGTAGTCTATGAGAGTTTTAAGTTTGTTTCGTAACAGCTTACTCCTTTGGAGTTGTTTCAGCCATACCTGGGCATTATACCTGAGTAAAAAGACGCTGAAGGTGTAGAAAGACTGAATTCCCTATTCTGCTAAATTTCAAAGGTAAACAAATATGGCTGCTATGGTAAAAAAATTAGGCTTAGCCGCACTTAAACAACTTTTAAATTGTTGATAATTCTGTAACTATTGCATACAGATTAACTAAAGGCATAAAAAACGTAACCGGAAGATAAGCGTAACATAATTCAATACTTTTTAAAGCAAAAAATGCACAATTTACCACCATATAAGAATAAAACCTTTATATACTTTTGGTGCGGCCGGTTGCTACGAAAGTAAGAGGTGCACAGCTACATGTTATAGCAGTCCTATACAGAATTTCAACGTTCTGAGGCTAATCGTTTTTGAGTTATGCGGGATACATCCATACGTACGTACGTACAAACGCCACGAAAAAAATCTCTTTTGAATCTATTTTAAATCATTTTTATAATTCGTTTGGGAAAAAAGTGTCCTTTCTTCTGTCTTTACGTACAGATGCGTTCAAAATGGATATTTTCGTTGAAATATGATACCCAAATGTTTTCTTAATTACAATATTTCTTTTACTTCGTACAAGCAAGTATAAATGAATAACGCCAAGATGACAAACTCAGAGTGCTTCTCTTTTTCAACACATTTTTTTTAAATGTAGAAAATCGATCAATATTTTTTTATCATTCTTGTTTTAAAAGTGAGCGAAACGTCACGATTTAAATTTAATGTAATATAAAAACTATTCCTCAATATCAATAAAAGAATCAACTTGGCAATAACATACCGCGTTAGTTATCTTAACCTGAAACAAAAAAGTTGCCAAAAGCTGCTATTTATTTAAAATGCTGATATTAATAAAAAAGTGACGTCACATGAAATCGCGTGCTTTCTTCAACGTCAGAACATGACCTTATATAATAATAAAATATTTAAAGTTTGGCATTGCTATTTTTATTTCATCATCTCCTCACGGAGGAGGTAATCCCACAAACCAACAGGCAGACAGACGCTCACAGATTTTAATAGTATACTAGCGGGCAAACCCGCCAGCTGAGCGGGCTGGGCCCTTCATATATATAACGTGTTTTTTTATATATATAACGTGTGTTTTTAACCTGACAGCTAGCGGGGAGGCCGCCAACTGAGCGGGTTTCGCCCGCTTTAATAGCGTTTGCATCCACAACATACCACATACACGTTACACATGCGGAAAATCACGAAAACACTCATTCAGGCAACCCGTTCGCCGGTATTCGAAAATTGGACCGAACTACCAGTCTTCAGCTATTTTATCCTGGCAGTGCTCGCTTTATTTACGTATGCATCCACGAGACACTGCAAACACGTTACACATGAGGAATATCACGAACGCGTGCTTAATCTGTTCGTTAAATGAAGATACGTGTGAAAAATTGTTTCAAAATTAAATAAAAGAAATCTAAATAGAATTTTCGAAAAAATAGCTTGCTGTGTTTCACTGCCATCCGTAAACAGTGCGCGCACGAAATTTGAACTCGATAACTTATGAGGAGGTAAATACAGTCGAAATGATTGGTAGACGAAGATATATTTATTTCTAGAAATATAAATTTGGCGTAACTATCTTTCAAGAGAAAAGTTCTTCGAACATGTTATCCTGTCCCTGAATAAATACACAATTATTTTTAACTGTCTGGTTGATTTGCTTTGGTCGATTATGCCCAAGCACATTAGGGCCATCTGCCTAAGGGAAAGAATGCCTTCATGGAGGAATTTCTAAGGGAAATTGGCTTGCATACACGTTACACATGGGAAAAAACAACGAAAACGCCCGTGCTGCCACAGTCCGTTCGCCTGAAATCGAACTTAGTTCGGTACTACCAGTGTTTAGCAATTTTACCGCTCGGCCACTGATGGAATCTTTTTTAACATGTTTTCTCAATTTTAGTATAATTAATAAAAAAAGATTATGATGCCTACCTTGGTTTGTATTTTAGCGTCACTCCCATTTATTATAAACCCGATGTGTAACATAATTAATCAATCGTATATTTATTGATATATACGCTTTCACTGAAAAGTCGGCTTTAAAAAAACATTTATTCTCTGACGCAATTTTCTTTCGTGAAGGAGAAAAACAATAATGGTCTTGCTTTTACTTCCTACCCTATAGGTATTCATTATTTCCCTTTGGGCAATAAGCTAGTAACCACTTGTATTGCCTTTTCCAGGAAAAGTAGGATTTTTACGGAATAGTATTTAATCAACTTTGCGGTTGTGGTCAGTAGGGAACTCGTCTGATTACCTTTTAATGCTTCCCCCTTGCCTTTTAAAATGATCTTCAGAAGTTGTTGTTGCCATCCTTTTGTTTTACAAAATGACTTTGCTGTGCAGGTTTATCTGTATCTTTCTGCAAATAAAGCGAATAAAAATGTTGGTTTTATCTTTTATATGCATTCAGTTAAATTTTGATAAAATGTTTTAACATTTAAATTTTGTTGTTTATAGGACTTTAGATTTTATCATTAACAAGAGTTCAGTTAAATTTCGTGAGCATATAAGCATTCAAAATTTGCCCTTCGTTAGAACTCATGTAGAGGATTAAATTTTTTTATGTAAGAAATTAACCGTGCTCTTCCAGGTATTCGAACCACAAATCTTATGACTGAAAGCCGGATGTTCTAACCGCTTACAGCGAGATCACGCGGGGTGAGGAATGTAATATTTCTTTACAAAGTGTACTTTTAGAAGGAATATGGATGTGAAAACCGGAGGACAAAAGACCCTATTAAAATCACCACTGAGGAGTTACACGAGACCCAGTCGACCAAACCCAGTGGGTGACGAATTATCTGCTCTCCATTTTACTTCGGGAGCAACTGTAGAAATGATAATGCTTTTAGGAGTAGGTTACTTACGGTTCGCCCGTATTAAATGCAGCCATCCTGCACAGACAAACATCCATGACAAACATCCATGTCTTTTCCAGGACTCGAAACTGGCGTCAACGATAATGTAAAGGCCTATCAGCGGCTGAGAGGCAAAAGCCGCTGAACACTGGTAGTTCGGTCCGGGGTTAGAGTTCCGGCGAACAGATTGGATGCAAGGACGTTTTCGTTTTTTTCTCCATTTGTAACATAACAAGGATACGATAACAGGATAAGAGCCAGGTTCCCTTAAAAAGTCTTTCATGGTGCACTCTTGTCTTTCCATGCAGTGCCTAATGGCGGAGCATGTAATAAATAAATAGCAGTAAGGTCATCATCATCGTTTACCACCATACCGATCAGGGCGGTTTTTTCGAACAAAGAAACATCAAACATTAATTGTACCTTGGCTAGGATTCGTATCAAGGATTTTTCGATTTGCTAGAGGGACAATCTAATCACTTGCTTTAAGAAATCGTGCAAACTGAGGCTGCCGTAATTCGTTACAGGTTCGGCGAACTTTCTCAATAACGCAGGGGTTTCCACAGATGCAAAAATTGATCTGCATTTCAAATCCTAGACTTACAGGCAACGCTATCGGCGAGAGACAAGTCTTGACATGCGTCAGCCAAAGAATATGTATGTTAAAAACAAAACTTTCACCAAAGCAGGGGTTGCACTGTTAGATCGCAGAGCGAAAAAATAACTTTACTTTACAGGGGCTATTTATCCAGCCTTAATATCTTTTTGCGCTTGTGGGAATAGAGTCCGAACTAGTGTTAAAGGTCATGTTTTTCAAGAGTCCCAAAGTTCTCTGATACTTCCCCCCCCCCGCTTTATGGACGCAAATTAATTGAGTGATCCGCGCAAGTAGATGAATTGATGGTTTATTTATTTTGAATAACAAAATCTACGAAAATCCTAGCTTAAATTACAACGAAAAGTTTTGTCAAAGAATGAATAGTGTAAGTTCTTTGATTTTGCACCGTATTCTTAAATTTCCTGGACACCTGGCGATTTGGCGACGAGAATTTTTCTCTCCGCGATGATACAGCAGTGCAATAGTCAAACTGGTTTGCATTACGTCTATGGAAGCTTTCCTTCTTTACATACACGGCCTTTGTTTCAGCAGCTATACATGCAGTATTGATTAGCCCGATTCAGTTGTCTGACTGACAAAGGCGCATTTTTATAGCACTGTTTTTGCAACCACGGAAAATGAGAAGAAAAATCCTTTTCTTTTTGCAAAAAGAGGTTGTTAAAATTTCAGAAATTGTTCAACGTCTTCAATGAGTGTTCTGTTCCCACATTTGAGAAACGTTTACGGGGTGTTCTAATATAAAGTTCAGATTGATGAGCTAACGAAAATGTTCGCCGAAGACGGCTTAAAAAACAAGTTTTTTGTTGCGGATACTGTGCTTAATTTAAAGAAGGAGGCGAAAAGTCAAATCCACGTTTAATTATCAGATCAATTAATTTTGCTTGTAAATAAAGAGAAATGCTTTCTCTAAATGTATCTCTTCATGTGACGTAAAGAATTTGTATCAGGGGAAACTCTGGTAATAGATATTTCATTTACTTAGCGTGCTGTTGATTCCGCCTAAATGAAACGGTTTACCATAACCTGGAGTCAATTAATTACACGCCTGAATTGAGAGTCAATTTTAATGATCACCAGCTTGGAAAAGCTCGTGCATTCATTAGTGAATATCCGTTCAGAGTTAACTATCATCGCAGATTCACTTACTAAACACTGTTTGGGGTTAAATCTCGAGCTGAATGGAGAATAGGTTCTTAACTTCTGCCTTTGAATTTCTCGGGTAACTTATTTATTTATTTATTTTTTGGCATTAGGGATTAGGAATGGTATAAAGCAAGCTAAAAATAAGTCATAAATTGAATTTATTCTGAAGGGATAACGAAATACACAGGAAACCTCGGTATAAGTTATACCATATCCTTGGACGTGTACCAAATGAAACCTTTCAACAAAAAACAAAGCGAAAGTAATTAATTCCTTCATATAAAAAAATCCCATTGCTATGATTGCAACTCTGTTTAATAATATAATACAAATAAATGCATTGGGCGAAATATCTGCTGTACATGAATGAAATAATGTACATTATACTGCATGTAAATGTATTTCTACAAACCAGATCAAACGAATTTCTCAACATGCTCTAGTGTCTCCGATCTTTGTCTGGTAATGCATTTCATCCCCTTTGCAACCCCCGGGGGTCGATGTAGAGAGCTCTGCGAAGCTCCTGGCTAGGATCTGTACCTAGGCAGTTTCGGCCAAGGCGGTACACAAATAACGAACCTAGTGATTCTAATGGTCCCGAAAAGACAGCCGGGACGGCCATTGGTCTGGCACGCCCTAAAGATTAAGGTTCTACTAGTCCGGGGTGGCGTCTCGTCTATTTGCGTGGGGCGCCAGCCCCAAGTTTTCTGGTTAATGTCTTTTGGGCGACGGGCAGCCAGTGTGACTGGTAGGGAGCAAACTGACGCCAAGGTACGAAGACAGTGGTTGAAGCCCTGGGCCTGGTTCGGTGGTTGGATTAAGCACGTAGTGTCGTTTAGTCTGATGGAACGTGGAATGCCCAATATCATATCTTATCCCCTTTGCGACATTAACCGGCTTCATTAGAGTTTTTATTTTTCACAGTCGAAGACATCATGGCACTCGGCATACCGTATGCAACAGCCAAGACTCGGATACGCATGCCACCTTCCTATTTTTCAGCAATCTTTCTTTTTTCGCCTCCATGCTGATGGGATTCTAACCATTTTCTTCGTTGCTCAACATTTCTCATTTACTTTCTTAAAACTCATTGCAAAGAAATTTACAAAAACATTACTCAAAAAAACGCAAAACCACGTGAAAATTCAGAGTTATAGCGAGTACTAAAAACAGTCGCACAAAGCTTATGGGCGGTCGTAGCATTGGCACGAAAGAGTTGAACAAGTGTAGTGCGCACAGTGGTGATTCTGAAGTTCGAGTCATATTCCAAATAAATACAATATCTATACGAAAGAAAAATTTTCGCTTTCAAACAGGACGTATACTAAGTTGGATGCATTTCAAAGTGGACATATGCCGAGGTGCCACGGTATTTATTTTTCATGCTATGAAATATTAATAACATTAAGTAAATAAAATAAGCAAACTGTATCGAAACGAAATAATGCATCATACGTTGCAAAGAAGTGCATTTAATTATATTAGTTTTTCAGAGCAGACAAACACGAAAAATCTGTTGTTCTGTTGTCAGGATTCCAAGGACGCACTCCAAAATGAAATAGAATCGTTGTAAAGAAATTTTATATCAGCTGACAGACTTTATATACAAATTCTTTACTTGCATTTTTTTAATTTCATTCAAATCGCATATGATTTTTTAAAACGTTTCATTTATTCTAATTTATAATAAAAAGAAAGAAAAAATGCAGAAATAAACACTGGAACTCTTAAAATGAATTTCTTTTTAACTTAAGTTTCTGTTATCTTGTAGCATTTATAATTAAGTTTCACTAATAAAATGTTATTTAATTCTTTACTATTTAATTCGATTCTTTACTTACATCAAATGTTTTTAACGTTGTATAGGTCTTTTAATTTAAAATTATTATCATGGAAAAGCGAAGAATTATTGATGTATACACTAAATAAAGAAATGAAAGTAATGCTTCGAAACTTTAAACTGAATTTTTGAACGAACGTTTTACACGAATGATTTTTGAAATTTTGTAGCTACTACGGGATAGTGATTTCAATTATGAACAAACATTTACCTCTTAGCTTCTAAAATTGTTACTCTGTTACGATAAGGCTGTATGTATCAACATTCTAGAAATTTTTTGCTTAAAACACATGGTATGAAGTAAACACATTAAACATCACCTTAGGATAACCACCCGTTTTCACATAGAATCTTATGCTTTAAAGAAATACTGTACTTCATTAAATAAAATTCATGTGCTCTAGTTCTAGTTCCTATTATTTACCTGACTCGCAATAAGCTTGTCGGCTTTTATTCTTTCTAGCACATTCTGAAACATGGCATTTTAAAAGGCAGCGATGAATTTTTTCATGTTACTTATGGTTCACATTTTAGTTACCACAGCTTATAATCTGACTTGAACTTTGGAATCCTACTAGGTAACTTAAATGTTAAAAAAAGTAATTAATGAAACGCATGAAAATACCAACTACTAGTGTTGATATTGATTTCACATGTTTTCATGGGCTACTATCCCAGGTTTGGCAATTCCTAACTTTTATTTGAGCTTAAATAAATTATTATTTTTAATTATAAATTTATTTCACTGGACACATTATATTAACATACATGAATCTATGATAGATTTAAAAAATTTAAGTAGCAAAAAGTTGTTTTTGGGACTAATCTCGCTTGGCTGATATCAGAGCAAGCCCACAAAATTCACTGTGGCAAGGAGGCAAGATTACACATGTCGTTGGCAAGAGCCTTGGGCACCAAGGCTTATTTACAAACTTATCAAGTTGAACTTCCCCGATCATTGTGTAAGACTTATTGCTTCCTATCTCCAAGACAGTAGCTTTGCAGTGAAAATTGGCAATTCTGAAACATTTTTGCTGGAGTGCCCCAAGGATCAGTACTTTCACCATATTTATATAACATTTACACTTACGATATTCCTAAAGACCCACAAATTATCATAGCTCTTTTCGCAGATGAGATGATACTGCAGTTATGACCCAAGCTTCTACAGTTACTGTTCTCCAGCTCTTTCTTCAACATTACCTCAATCATCTAGAAAAATGGCTCACTTCTTGAAAGGTTGCAGTTAATACTGATAAATCAAAAGCAATTATTTTTCGTGAAGGACAGACCTCTTCTATTTGATGTTGAAATTGACTGGGTTGACGAAGTAAAATATCTAGGAGTCGTTCTAGATAAAAAGTTGACTTTTCAGAAACATCTCAGGGAATCTGTGAAAAAAATTAATATCACGCTTGCAACTATGCGCCCACTTCTTGGCAGAAGAAGTCATATGCCCTTTTCAAGTAAACTCATCTTATATAAATCTATACTTCGACCAGCATTACTCTATGCTAGTCTTGTCTGGGGTCACACTGCCAAAACTCATCTCCTACACATCCAAGTTCTTCAAAACAAAGCTTTGAGAGAGATTATCAACGCGCCATGGTTCATTCCAAATTCGTACATGCACCGCGATCTCAAAGTAGACACAATCCAAGATTATATTCTAAAACTTGCCAGAAATTTCTTCTATTCTGTTCTCACTCATCCTAACAACTGCATCAGCTCTCTTAGATGTTCTCCATTTCCCAGATAAAAACACGAATATTCATCTGACATTCTTCATCCTTAACATCTGTTACTCTTCAGTTCACTGATTTGAACCTTATGCCAGCAACTCACCTTATTCGTCGACTGATGGCGGCCACTTGATTGTTACTTATGTCTTTTTGTTCATACTAATTATTTTGTTCTACCGATCCTCTTCACCAGATGTAGAATATAAGGAAGCAATGCTTTCTGAAACTCTAATTCACATATGAGAAGAAGAAGTTCGACTATGTGACAAAGCATTCCAGATAAAAAGGCTATAAACAGTCTGAGAGTTGTCTCGCTCTATTACCTTTCTTATATTTTTAGATAAGCTCTCGCAAATGTAAGAGGGAGAGAGGTGGTTGGTGACTTTTTTTCTCGCTTATTCTGCATGATATTTTCCAGTACAAAATTTTCGTGCCTCTCCATGAAATTATCCCTTTGCTTAACAAGTTGATTTCATTAACTTTCTTCCATCATGAAGTTTATATCTCTCGTCGAACACATGGCTAGAATTAAGAAGAGTTCCGTAAATTTAAGAGAAGGCTAGAGACAAGTTTAGGAGGAATCTAGAGGCAGTTTAAGAAGACATTAGAAGTTAGAAGCACGTTCTTTGCCCCATTTCTCATTTCGGGACACGAGGCAGAGGAACAGCATGGGATCGATTAAGAAGTATATTTCGCGATGAAAAAATAGTTGGGCATTTTTCATCTCTACATGGTCCTATTTGGTTCTCTGAGCATTTCGTCAATGACTTTCGCGATGCATTGAGATGTTTACTTCATTCCTGTGTCTTATTGATCAACAAAGAACTCATGAATGTCATTCATGAAATTGGTGTTTTCCATGGTTTCTGCGTGACTAAGTATGTAGCTAAATTTCTATTATAAAATTAGAATTCTGAAATAAAGTAAATTTCGCAAGTGAAAGATATTACATTTTTGTTATTATTACGTGGGTAAGTTGATCTATTAGCTTTTGGATTATTGTGGTACTCCAAGTAATATCTATCTATCTATCTACAGTTTTGGGATATTCAATCACAACGCAACCACAGCCATAATAATATAAATTATATCTCAATTTAGATAAATAGTTATATCTGAATATTGGTTAAATATTATTTCATACTATTTTGATAATTCCCGGGACCACTTATTTACTTTACCATGGTATAAATTTGTTCAAAAAATTATGAATAAAATAAATCAAAGAAAATTTTACAAATCGAAAACTCCTGAGAAGAAAACAAAGAATGAATCCTTACGTAATACGTATTTATGTGCTGCGTTTCTCGATGTCATTATAAATGCATTTTTATAATAGAAAATATCAATAAGTGTAACTTCATATATTATACAGGTTCAGGAAAGGAAATATATACGAACTCAATGGAATACATTCCGAAAGTTAGTAAAAATTGAGTTAAATTTGCAAAGATCATAGAACGATAGTTACAATAAACCTCAACTGTAAACCTTTCCAGAATTTTTTTTTTTTTTGAAATTAGAAGACATATTATTAAAATCATATCTAATTGCGTGGTTTGAAGGAAAACTGTATGATATCAGAACTAAGTATTGCTCTCAGTTTCATTTTCTAAATTTCTGTACCACGAACAAATGCCTGCATTGCCAGCAATATTTAATATCGGATAATCTTTGAACTGTTTACGTGTACAAAATGTAGTACGCTCGGGAACTAAGCAGCTTACTGGAACATCAGTGGTTTTGACAATATGTGGAACAATGAATAATGGCGCCGTCTCAAACTGAATAGGACGAAATACTTGTCAGACACTAGAAGACTGTAACTCAGATACCAATTAATGACAAAGACAGGCCTATTAAGGATTACGTATGCTATCAATTTAAGCAAGCACCTGTAATTAATTTCTTTACTAAGAGACACTTTTAATAAAGAAGACAAATTATCACTAGTGCCTTATTGAAACAATAGATCTTTAATTGTGCCTTTCTCCAATTGTGCTTACATTTTTTGCTAAATATCCTATTATATTATCTTTTGAAAACCCTATATTATTATCTCAACGACAAGGAGTTTATGAGCGTTATCTGAATAGCTTATTATCTTAATGGCAAATGATTTATAAGCACTACCTTAACGGTAAATGGTTTACATATCTTAATGACAAATGACAAGGCTTTAACATCAAATGATTGATAAGACTATATCACTAGTGCCTTATTGAAAATATAGATCTATCTTTCTTAAATTTTGCTTCATTTTTTGGCTAAAATCCTTATTATATAATCTTTTGGAAACCCTGCCATACTATATTAACGGCAAAGGGTTTATAAGCATTATTCTAATGCAAAATGATTTATATATCTTAATGGCAAATGGCAAATTTTTAATATCGAATGCTTTGTAAGACTGTATCATTACTGTCTTATTGGAAAATCAAACCTTTAATCTGTCTTCCATTAGGCTTAATTTTGGGGCTAAATACCATATTATATAATGTTTTGGAAACCCTGTCATACTATCTTAACGGCAAAGGGTTTATAAGCTATATTCTAATGCAAAATGAGTCATATATCTTAATGGCAAATGGCAAATTTTTAATATCAAATGCTTTATGACACTGTATCACTACTGTCTTATTGGAAAATCAAACCTTTAATCTGTCTTCCATTGGGCTTAATTTTGGGGCTAAATACCATATTATATAATCATTTGAAAACCCTGTCATACTATCTCAACGCAAAGGGTTTATACGCATTATTCTAATGGGAAATGGGTTATATATCTTCGTGGTAAGTGGCAAATTTTTAACAGCGAATGGTTTATAAGGCAGTACTACTAGCGTCTGACTAAAAAAAATAAATTTTTTATCTATCTGTGTCCAGCTTTGCTTAATTTTTTGGCTAAATACCATATCATATTATCTTTCCCCTCTTGTATTTTCTTCCTAGTTTTTAAGGCATATGATCTGGAAACTTTTGATTTATGGCAATAAAATAGAATGAATGCGTACACAATTCGGAAAGTATTTTTTGTAAGTAAAAATTATCGAAATTAAGTTCTTTAAAATACTAAAAATTCTAAAGTAGTATACTGTAGAATCATTACGTTTTTAGAAGCAGGAGACATGAAAAATGAGCAATGTTCTCGCCGGGAATCGAACCTGGGCCTCTCAAATATTTGCTGAGTATGCTGCCATTATACGACGAATTCCTGAGGAAAGGAAGAAGAAAATGCATTATAATATAACAATATTAATGCATCTTTATATGCTTTTTTAATGTGCTATGTTCATCGTTTAAGCCATTTTATATTAGAAAAGGCGAATGTGTCTGCGTTTCAATATCTTTCAATATCTGTTCATTTGATCAATATCTGTCTACATTTACACAGTGTTAAGTGTTGCCAAAAATGTTTTTTATTCGTTATTATACGATATTTATTATTAGGATGCAAACTGAAAGTATCCAAATGATTTGCTCCAGATATCTTCAAATGTAAAACTGCTTGGAATTATAAAAATCTTCCACATTTTTAAACCTAGAAGGGAAGCTAATTAGTTCGGAATGGGATATTACTGCCGAAACGGCATTTTGCGTTGGTTCAGTATAAGCGGCGTATCACTTTTCAAATTGTAGCCACCAAATATTATCGCCCTGTGTTAAGAGATTAAATAATGAAGAATCTACATGAATATACGCATCAGGTCACATGGAAGCCCGAATTATGAATTCCGAATTTGTTTCGTTATCTATTTTATATTTTCTAAAACTTCAACGAATTTTCTTTGAATTTTTTGCTCTTCTAGCAAGTTCATTCACAAAGTTTATATGAACTTTTAACACACGAATATACTAATTCAGTATCTGAAAACACTGGAATATATTAATATGCTTAACTTAAATATTTTTGTTTTGAAAATATGAATGGAAACGATATGTAAAGCAATTTAAAATGTAATCCCAAGTTTTAGGACTTTTATTTTGGAAAGTATATAAGATATTATTTTTATATATTCAAAATTGTGAATTTTAAGATTCCAATAACACTATCAAGAGGGTATTATAAGGCTTATTTTTATGATATAATTTTATATTTTGCATTCTGCAAACTGCTGCGATGTCACTTTTGATATATTGTTG
This sequence comes from Stegodyphus mimosarum, assembly GCA_000611955.2. NCBI lineage: Eukaryota > Metazoa > Arthropoda > Arachnida > Araneae > Eresidae > Stegodyphus > Stegodyphus mimosarum. The sequence goes on along the minus strand of KK121905.1, from coordinate 84,822 downwards.
TGTGTTTACTGGTTCGCAATGGACTGAATGCACACAGAACCAAAGATAGCTTAATACAATTATTTTCCCGAAATAAACACTTTACAGTTCTATATCTTTCCACAGAAATACTCGTACAGCTCTTCTCAGTGTCACACAGTACAATCAGTATATATGTTACTGTGAAAGACCGAAATTGGAGAATGTCAACATTCACCAAATACGTCGGTGACATTCTTGTACATTCGGATCCTCACCGGTGTATGTCGACAATGACAGATATGCTCTGGTGTAGGTCGAAAAGAGAGGCGACTGGCTGTTTCCCACAATTGAAGTTGTAAAGGCGAGGGCCTCTTGTGCAATTCAAAGTCTCGTAATAGTTTAAGTTGTTGCAATGAATCAGATTTGAATCACATAATTTAGTAAGTTTTTTATTACTATTATTTTATTTTCTCATTTACTACGTACTGTATAATTAAGTAAGTTTTTTAACTTCTATTATTTTCCTTTTTCATTTTGAATGTTTTGTGTGTTTTAAGTACTTGTGTGTTTTTTCGCGACTGAATTACGGAGAAGAAAGTATAAAATTCTCATATATTCAACATTCACCGTTAGTACATGGTGAATGTCGACATTCACTGGTGTAAGTCAGAAATAAGAGTATTTGGAAAATATTTTGGACATACACCAAGCGACTATGTGAATGTTGACATTCACCGGTGAAAGTCGACATTCTCCAGATTTCGGTGTTTCACCGTAACATATACACACCGTGTCCACAAAAGTTCTTATCTGACCTTCGTATCCGCAACCGTTGGTCTTAGACATATACACACATGCACTTCCAAATACCAATATATTTTGAATAATGCAAAGATTATTGTTTTGTGATTTTTTATATCTATAAATATCAGTTTTATGAAAATTACGAAATCTATCTTTTTATAGCGTTCTCCTGTGTCTGTAGTTATATTTAGGAAAAAAAGTTGCACTCTTTGTAAATGTAACACAAAACTTTTGGCTCCTTCACGATAAAAAATTTTCGAGGTATTTTATTTCAAAATTTGCGAATTTTGACATCACTTTCAGTTTGCACTAAAAGGTCGGCTATTAAATAAATTAGAACAACTCGAGGGTTATTTTCCCCCTGAGGGTTATTTTATTCAGTGCCATTCAATGATACTCTTTTGCGATTTACCAGTTCTTTAATTCATAATTTTGTTACATTTGATCTGTCGAATATATAAGTAATATATAAGTTTTCAAAGTCCAAAAATATGTTTTCAATACTCCCATGAAGTTTCTTCACTTTAAAATTAATCTGATAACCCTAAAACAAATCATTGAAATACAAGTATTTTTCATTTTTAATTAATGCAAATAACGTTATGGATTGACTGCTTGTCACACACGAATTCTAAAAAGTTTAATTTGCTTAATTGCGGCAAAGCATGCGATTGCTGTTTGCCCAAAAAGAGGCATGGCTTCATGGAGAACTTTCTAAAGAAAATTAGCTAATTTCCACGTACTACTATGTACTGTATAATTAAGTAAGTTTTTTAACTTCTATTATTTTCCTTTCTCATTTTGAATGTATTATGTGTTTTAAGTACCTGTGTGTTTTTTCGCGACTGAATTACGGAGAAGAAAATGTAAAATTCCCATATATTCAACATTCACCGTTAGTACATGGTGAATGTCGACATTCACTGGTGTAAGTCAGAAATAAAAGTATTTGGAAAATATTTCGGACATACACCAAGCGACTATGTGAATGTTGACATTCACCGGTGAAAGTTGACATTGTCCAGATTTCAGTGTTTCACCGTAACATATACACTTCAAACTACTAAGAACTTTAAACACAGCGATGCAAAGCGCATGTAAAAGGCGAGGCTGATACGGAGATCTCTCAAGACACCGAACTCGGCGCTGAAGCAAACAGCTCTGAGAAACTCCGGTCCTTATCCTGTGATGCTTGTCTAGAGCATTAAAACCTTAAAAAATCCTCTGGTGCGACTTTAATATCTGAACCCTTTCATGTTTTTCTTTCTGTTATTGTTATTTTTTTACCAAGGGTTTAATATCCTAGCTTTCTATAATTTGCATCTGATAAAGAGAAGTACATATACAGCATAATCATTTCAAATGTGCAAAGTCTTTTTATAGAAAGCTAAGTCAAACTAATGTTGGAATTTGCATAATTATAAAGTTAAACTCATATGTTTCTTATTATCGGGTGAGGGACGACAACTCTTAGTTATCTGCATTTATATATGCGTTTTATTTGCAAACATAATCTTCTGGATAATGAATTCTTAGGACGTTCTTCGTAAAAGTAAACAGAATGATTATATTTCTAACTTGATAGCAAAAATATGATAACATATTAAATACAATGGTATTATTCCATAAAAATGTATTAAATTTTTATAGACGATTTTAATTAGATAATAAGGTAACTGCTAAGTGTATTTTATAATCTACTTGTTTAATCAAACAATGAGTAGTTAGTTAAATAGAAATACTTTTCGTAGTGTTTGTATTAGGAGGTAAAGGAACTTTAGTGTTTCGAACAGTCGCTGCTTTTGAAACGCCGCCGCAATCCAGTTTAATTCAAACGTGTTTCTCTGCATCTGATTGAATTGGAAATTCCATCTAATTGTTATGATGATTTAAATATATATTGCTTCCTGACTGCATTGTTCCTGTACGAAATATTTAGGTTCTGAATTATCTTAAACTATTATTCTCTTTGGAGTTCTTTTAATCTCTCTCTGTATTAACTCTTATATTTAAATGATGGTTAATCTGTATGTATTTATGTATGTATGTTGTTGTGACTTATCTCACTTGTCTGGCAGTAATATCAGAACAAGCCCGCGAAATTTATCGTGGCAAGGACAGCAAGATTGCGCCTGTCGTTGGCAAGAACCTTGAGCACCATACAGGTGGCAGTACGACTTTGCTCAGTTCCACCCCCCCCCACTTTTGATGGAAAGCACCTGGGGGGGATAGGTCCGAGAGCCTCCCACCCCTCTTACCCTACCACAAACCTCTCGAGAGGGCTTTCGGCTCTCCATATATTTAGAGTGACTCCTTGCCGCAAAGACACTATACATTTATCATATAATACAGACACTACACATATCTGCGTCTTCTCCGGGATTTCAACCCGAACCCTTCGATACCGCAGTAGGCTCACCTAACCACTATGCCGTCTTGGGCGGCTTTATGTATGTATACATTCGTATGTTTATTCGCCGCGCTGTGGAAGAACGGAACGCACGCAAAATAGTACACAAGTAATCCTTCATTCGAAAAGGTGAACTTCGAAACTCGAATTTTGAGTTTACTTTTTATTAATTTTAAATTTTTTGCGAAATTAATGAAATTTTCATTAACAAACTGAGTGATTTAAATTCAATACTTTGCCATTCGGTTTAGCATAAAATATTTTTCACTGCAGGAAATAAAATATATTTTATCTTTTACCCGAAAACGTTTTGCATTTCGGCAAAGCGTAAGATACTTAATTTTTCTTTCCAAGTAGATGTTCCAAGTAAATCTGTTACAATGAATAAATTAAGCAATGCAAAAACAATAAACGTAATTCTTCATGTCTATTATTACTAACGGATGCTGCAAAGTTATTTGGACGTCGATAAAATTATTATGCACTTCTTTTTTTTTGTCGTAATAATGTCTTTCCTCGTGTATTTCGCCCTTATTTTTACTAATTTTATCATCCAAAGGTCGAGAGGAGAAAATTATGCTAATCATTCAATTCACGAAGGACACGGTTACAGTAAGAACATAACAAATAATAATTATCCATTGACAACTACCGGTAACCATCACAATATTATTTCTTTAAAACTGACCCAAGTCCCAATAAGAAAACAGAAGAATGTTAACATTACAGTATGTAATAAACTACCTTCGTTTCTACTTCACTATAATCTCGCCCGTTTCCTTCTGGCCTCTGTTACATCTTAGGCCTCAAATTCCTCAAATTATCTATAAATAATTATATTAAATAACTTCAGTTTTGATGAATGTGAAGGCTACACTTATTTTACTTGTGCAGTTTTTTAATATTTAGCGTAAAACTGCATAATTTAATTTTTAAGAACATTTACAAGAATTTATGTTGAAAAATGACAGTTTTGTAAACCCAAGTTACTGACTTAACAAATCGTATTCAATTGCATTTCTGACGCCCTCTTGGCAAGCTGGTAGGGGACCAAGTAGCTCCGGGTTCGAAACGCTGAGAAAGCATGGATATTTTAAGTGTATAGTGTCCTTGCGGCATGGGGGTCTTTTAAAATACTATCGATACGAAAGTCATTTTCAGATTTTGGTGTTACACGAAGATGGATGAAGATCCTTGGTCCACCATCTCCGGCGGATTTTCCTTCAAAATTGAGGTAGATTTCAATAAGATGTTATATAAGCCTTTGCTTCTTGACAGCAATAAAACTCGCGGACTTGAATCTGATGCAACTATGAAACTCCTGAGATAAGTCACAATTGTGACTGCTGCGGACCGATATCGAGAACAACTTCACGATCGCAAATTTGAAAGAATTAGAATTCTTGAACCTAGCACAATGGAGCTCTTTTGGGCTAGCGGTAAAGAATTCGACTCCCAGTAAATTGACCTACGATCGAGTCCCGCTCATGCGACGCAGCACTTCTCACTGGTGATAATAAATGGCGACACGGGCAAGTAACTAACCAAGCTTCACCGAACCACGTGATCGCCACAGTGACAATTAATGTTGTGTATAATAAAAGCTTAATCTTGCTTTGAAAACGGGACACGTCAAATACCGAACCTAGTTCATGATTTTGAAACCAATGGGTATGCTACTTTAATTTCGTTAAGTGTTTCTTTTGGGCAACTATAAAACTCACATTTATCCTTAAAATAAGATGCACAGTTTTGTAAAAATTGTCTGGATTTTAATATTAATGATGGTTCTGCAAAAGTAAAATCAAACATTTGATACGATACGTGGATGTTCCTGAATGTTTCGTAAACTGAATTTCTTTCGGTCATCGGCCCATGTTTTCACTTTAACAAATGCAACTTCTGCTCGAAAGCATTATCCTTCTTTTAATACTATTATTAGAGAGAAGCTGTCATTTTCTCCAGTTTCTTCCATTATTTAGACACTTTCTCTCTTACTTATATAACTGTCTGTATGTGTAAGAAATCTAAGTATGGTGCCACGTTTGCGATCAAAGAAAAAGTTTTTTTTTTGTCTTGTAATATGCTATGTCCGAATTCACAAGTATCGTTTTCTCTTTGGTGTCTTTCGTAGACGAATGGCAGCAAAAAAGGTTTTTGAGGTACTCTAAGAGAGAGATACCTTTCATCTGGAGCAAAATTTGTCCCAAAGATACTTTTCTGAACCATACTAGCTGTAAAATGACTGTAAGTTAAAAAGTGTTACACCCATCAATATGCCAAGCAAAAATCATGAGTTTTTTAAAATATGTTCAACTCAAACTATCGCTGTATGTCGCGATTAGCTTGCGATACGGAAGCTGCTTTCCGGCTATCATACACTGTGGAACAAACAGTGGTGTTTCTATGAGCACTCTACTAGACTGAATGCTTGGCGATGAGTCTAGGAGCACAGCCTGCAGATGAGGGAAAAGGGCGTGACCAATTGTCACGTGAGCAAAATGAAATGCCTATTAACTACCTATTAATCTATTGGCGACCGCACTGCTTTTCACTTGAAGGAAACGAACAGAAATAATATTTTGACATATTATTCAGCCTAATGAAGAGAACAAAATGCAAGAAGAAAGGAAATATTAATTTTTATTGTAGATAAAAAATGTTGCGAAAACGCAACGCCGATCAAAACCGATTGCTTTTGGGATACGTGGAAATCTTTGAAATATTTGCTATACAAGCACATTTGCTATAAAGGCACATAACATTTAGTACAAGCAGTTATAATTTGACTACCACAGTATCTGCATCTTTTATTTTCGTTTTCCTCGCTAATGTGATTTGTGGGATCCTTTCTTGTTTCGCTTTAGCTGAATTCTGAAAGAAAGATGGTTAGCCGACACAATCAGCAAAGGCAGACGAACACTGTGAATTTTTAGAATACTGTCCCCTTGTTTTCAGCAATGCCAGCGCAACACTTCTTTCAATATCTCACATGGAAATTTTGGCCATATAGCAATCGTATAAAATTTCCATGCATTTGATTTAGCTACATCAATAAAATTCGTAAATATAGGCCTCACCATTCTGGCTTTTTACTTGCACTCTATATACAGTTTAATAAAATTGTCCAGAAGGTCCGGACAACTCATATATTCACTGAACTTTCCGTTGAGTTTAGGTTCCTTTATGAACATAGATTTGTTTTATTTTCTTGAATACTTCTTGGCCACTGGAGGCAGATAAATTGTATCACCATTAGTTGCCCTGCCCTACCTGTGACGGAACTGTCGTTCCATCGAACTACTGTAATGTTATTCTCCATATCAGTTTCAGTGTCGCGTTCCACGATCTTATTTTTACATTTGGTTTACAAGTATACTAGGACCATTTCCTAATCTGTACTCAAGAACTGCTCCAGCTACGGTTATAGTTACATATAAGGCTGGACACAGTTACAGTTGCATGTAGCAGGCTGAAGAATTACAATTATATAAATATCGGATTTAATGTCCAAAACTGTCACCAGGTTTCGAGACTCTTGATGATTTTTCGAAACGTTTGGCGGCAAAATTTAATGTCCAAAACCATCTCCAGATTGGCGATATAGCCATTTATCTGAATGTTAAATCGAGTCGCTCCTGCAACCTTATTTTTTCGGCAAAGCTTCACTCTTCAGGCCTTTCATATTTTATTTATTATATAAGACAAATTTAAACATAATTTCAGTAAACCTTTTTACATATATACAAAAGTCGTAATAATATGTGTACATTTGGTATTGCCTATGGCACTAAAACGGAAGGTGCACAACTACATTTTATTAGCAGTCCCAATTTCAGAATTTCAAAATTCTACTTCTAATCGTTTTTCAGTTATGCGAAATACATACATAAAAAAAGGTCCAAATGGATTCGAGATCTCCGTTGAAATATGATACCCGAATGTTTTCGCGATAACAATATTTCCTTTATTTGCAAGGAAGTAAAAGTGCTAAAACTTGACTATTTTAGTTATTTAAAACACTTTGTTCTTGGAAGTATTTATCTGCGACCATTGATTGGGAATATGGAACTTGGGTAAATATTTTTTTGACACAGTGTATAATTAATTGTCAGTTATTTATTACCTAAAGCACTGTGTATTTACTGTAGTTTAGGACACCAGATGGCACTGAAATTTACGTAAAAATATTTCTTGTATCTTTACACCAACTCCACATCTTCTTAACGCCAAGCTATCGAGAATCTCCCAGATCAATATCACGTGAGGGAGCTGGTTAAAGAAGTAATGGTCATTTTCAGGAAGGTGACAAAGAATAATTATCCAAACTCGGGCGCGGTACCTTGGACATTAATTAGCAACTATTATTCTTATTACTTAAGGAATATCTTTCTTTTTTTTTAATTTCTCCTTTGTTTTATTGCTTAGTGTAAAGTTTCATAACCTTTCGGGGTCAGTGCCCTCATTTGTTAAAACAGTACTTTTTTTCTGGATAATAAATCTGAAAAGATAAATTGGTATAATTCTTCTGAAATAAATTAGTGAATTAAGGACGTTTTCTCCCTTCCTGCCAACTTTTGCACCTAAGTAAAGGAGGTCATGATTTCGGTCCAGAAAGTTGATAGCAAGATTTCGATGAATAAGCACGAATTAGGGTCCCCACAACGCGTTTTGACTGTTTCTAGAATGATGTCTGTCTGTATGTGCGTGACGATTATTTCTTCCACAATGAACTCTTGTAGGAAACTTCGAAAAATTTCCATTTTTTTTTCGTAATTAAGCTTTCTATATTCATATAAAGAATTAATAGATTTTGGGTAAAACTGGACAAACGGAACTGGTACTTTACAGGAAACCCATAACAATTTTTAACCGACAACTGGAAATGGTATTTACTCCAAGCCCGTAAGCATTTTTTAATAAAAATCTATATTAAAATAAAATAAAAAATTTTCGAATTTTAATATTTTAACTTTCGAACTTTTACATTGATGGAAACAACATATTTGATTTGGGCTTAAATTGATAAAACGGAAGTGATACATTTTCTTGAAAAAATATAACTTCGAGCTCTGGATACATTTTCTTGAAAAAATATATTATGTGATAAACCTTAAATACCTCAATAGTGTCCTAGTGGTTAAGACTGCTGAATGCTGACAGTTCGACCTCCTTTCGGCTCAAACCCAGCAAAAAGCTTCATTCGGAAAGTCCTCTTCTAAGGCCCTCTTTGGCAGACAGCCTCATAACTATTTCAGATTAAACAAGCCTAACCTAAACCAAAACTACTTAAACAAAAACCACACTTCGTTTCCGTTTTGCATGTTTTGTTTTGTGAAAAGTGCACAAATACACGTTGACATAACTGTAGTCTCAAACCAGGTGGAGAAAATAAGTACTCTGAGGTTGTAGAGTCATTTGGCTATTTGGAAGCAAAACTACAGAATATATGAACAATGCCTTCGCCAAGACTCGAACCTGGACCTCTCGAATACGTATCGAATGTGATACCTTTACAACACGAAGGCATGAAGAAAGGTGGGAGAAAATACGTTATATAACTGGCTTTTAAATGGAGACTAGAGATTAGGGGACCCATTTAGGATTAAATGGAGACTGGGGAAAAGAATCAATATCCACCATCTTTCTCAGTTCGGGCGCCACTGTAAAATCATTACTTTTTTTTTTTGAAGCGGGAGACGTGAAAAGTGAGCAGTGCCCTTCCCGGGACTCGAACCTCTCGAATACGCGCAGAGTGTGCTATCGTTACACCACGAACGCATGCAGAAAGGAGGGAGAAAATACCTTATAAAGTGATGACGACACGTGTTATGATGTGAAACTGAAAAGGGTCACAAAGGCATTGAAATGCCTATTATTTATTTTACCTTAATAAGTGAAATCCATTTCTTAAAATGCAGGCAGAGAAATTAAGTTTTAAGACTGATTGCTTTTACTTCCCGTCGGCATCCCCCCCGGGGGTCGACGTAAAGAACTCTGCGAAGCTACTGGCTAGGATCTGTACCTAGGCAGTCTCGGCCACGGGGGTATACAAATTATGAACCTATTGGTTCTGGGAGCTCCGGAAAGGTCATTTATTGGCCGGCCGTTCGTGGCCAAATTCATTTGCGAACATACGTGGCCATTTATTGGCCGGGTTCGGCATGTCTTAGAGCAGGGTGGTTCTGGTAGCCCGGGGGTAAGTCCTTGGGTTTGCTGGGTAATGTCCCCCTGCGAGGGGCTCGCCCGAGCGACTGGTGGGTAGCAAATTGACGACCAGTGACGCCCCAAATTGGGTGCGTTGCGCCGACACCTGAAGGTTCCGGGAAAGAGGTTGAACCTCGGTCTCGGTTCTGCGGGGGGAAGGACCTGTAGTGCTTTTTTGCGGAACGGGGAAGCCAAATGTTGTTGTTCCCGTCGACATATATACATATTTAAGGAAGGTAATATTTTTCAGTCCAAAAATTCAATAGTGAGGTTTAACTGCATAGGCACGAATGAAAGTCCTCAAACACGTTTTCACAATGGTGTCTGAATGTCTATGTGTCTGTATGTGTGGGACAGTTTTATTCGTCCACGATAACTCTTATATTAAGCCTCCAAAAAGTTCCATTTTGCAAATTTAGGTTTTCTGCCTTCATATAAAAAGGTGATTTTATTTTGAGTAAAATTAAAAAACCGGAAGTGGTACTTTACTTGAAACCCATAAAGACCTGTTCATACTAGCGGGACTTGAAACCCAAGAAACACGAGCGAAAATGACGGTTGCGCTAAAGAGAAAGAGCAGTCACTATTTTTACCTTCCGCTAACCTGCATATGGACGTAATGTTTTCAGTCCAAAAATTTGATAGCGAGTTTTTTAGTGAATAAGCACGAATTAGGGACGCACGAACACGGTTTTACTACTGCTTACGATTGATTTAAATAAAAATGCATTAAAATCATGAAATATCTAATCAGAAATATTATATATTCTTTTGAAATCATACGAGGTGGACTCATTACAATCATTATATATTTGTTTATTAAAATAGTTTTTAAAGAAATAATATTGAGATCACAAAAATATATGGCTACTCCCAACTCCAAAATATTTGTTATTTTGCTGTTATATTTTATGTGGCGTAAGTGCGAAAAACGTGATATTTAATAAATACAGTTAAACACGCAAAAAGTTAATAATAGAAAGATAAAAAGTGTTTTATAAGCCTAAATACTAAAAAAATTGAACATTAATATGATGAGCTTACTCAGTATTATTCCTTGTGACCTCTGTGCTTGCGGCGATGCTGTGAAAGATATGGAACATATTTTATTGCATTACAAGTTGCACTCGACTGCCAGAAGTGCATTTAAAGTGAGTCTAGCGGAGCTCTCTATTTGCTGGCCTTCTGTTTTCTATGATTTCGTTAGGAGTTCCGAAGCCTTTGTAGTCTTTCGAAACATTATTTTTTCTTTGACCTTTTAGTATTATTATTTATATAATTGGATGATTGGATTTTTATTTTTTATGTGTCATTGTATTACTTTGCATATTGTCTAGGTATGATTACGTTATATGTTGATGTTTTGTACTGCTGATGTATTGTTTTTCCCTTGTATCAATACTTACTTTTAAGTATTATTTCCTTTCTAGAATTATTGTATTATTTTAAGTCGGTTTATTCTGTAAACATGTACTGCTACACTCCTTTTAAAAATTTCGTGATTTTGCTACTGAATTTTAGTATATGGCCTAAGTTCGGAAAAGCTATGCTTAATAATAACGCTAGAAACAGAAAAAAACACAAAAAAAATCTGAAAGATTTCAGACTTTAAATTACGTCCAAAGGGGCGTTTTTTAACGTTTTGTGTGTTATCTTTATTTATTAAACATCATGTTCTACGCACTTAAACCATAAAATTCAATTCAACAGCAATATCGCAAAATAATTTTAAAAATGAGTGTATCTTTAGAATTTCCGATACACAGTTCCACGCGCTTAAGATTAAAATGTTCCCCTCCTCGTAAAGTATTGCCATTGCTTGCTTTTAAATCGTTTGAGTTTTTTCATCAAAAATTCGTTTAAGTTTTACAAAATATGAAATAAATAATAAAACAAATTCCAAATTTTGGCTTCTAGATGCGCATATTCGGGTGGAAACGTACGTTATTCAAAATTGGATGGCTCTACGTACCGTTGTTTTATCACATTTAGAGAAATATACATACATTTATGGAGATTCTTCATTATTTGATTTCTTTAAATATAATACAGGGCTGTGAGATTTGGTGGCAACAGTTTGAAAAGTGATTCAGACTTAATGTTTCCGACGCAAAATCGCAAAACGAAAACAACAGTCCTTCAGGGACAAAGCCCCTTTGGACTGAAAATTGTGTGAGCAGGAGTGAGTCCTAGAGCATGTTGGCAAGATTTAAGTTCAGCGAGAGCATAAAATGCTTTTAAGAACCCTCTGGTGTGATTTTAATATCTGAATTCTTTCAGATTTAGTTTTTTTTCATCTTTTTTAATTTACTCTTATTATTATTGTAATTATTAACCTCTGAAAATACAAAGAATCAATCAGTTTTCAGAAAAAAAAAACTCAGATTCTAATTGCGCAAAACTTGGATTTTAATTAATCTGATGATTGCGTTGGATGCTTAGATGCATACAAGTCCCTAGTTCCAGAATATTCAACCTATTTCCAGTTTTCTCTAATAAATTATTGGCTTGATTAAAAACTACTTCTACTAGGTAGGAAGAGAGAAAATTTAATAATATTGTTCGATTAAAATCTTTCATTTTGGAACACTTTTTTGGTGAATTTTAATTTCAAAATTTAACGTACATACATGCTTTGAATAAGACTTGCGCTTGAACACCCTTCTTCAAAGCAATAAACTCTTTTTGCATCATACTATCAAGATCGAATATACGCTAGTTTGTAAATACGAAGGAGCAAATTCATTTGTCAACATGCAACCATGAAATTGTTTAAAAGGTCATTTGCCGACGCAGTAGAAAGGTGATGCATATGCAAATATCGGTACCATGAGCGCAGAGGGCAAATTAGCGCACGCAGAGCAAGACAGCTTCAAAGTTTAAAAAGAAGAAAGTAAGGCGCATTTTCTGGCATACTTCTGCAAGTGAGTAAGATTGTGCGTTAATTAGTAAGCTTGAGGGTCGTAATTTGACGACTGTCGTACAAAGTATTGAAATTGGTAAAACTGTTGCTTCACGAGCTCGGAAAGCCTTCCAAACGACAGGTACAGCTGTAGGAAAGGTTGGTGGTGGTCAGGCAAGGAAAACAACGGAGACTGATGAGCGATATATCTCCCTGAAGAGATCGAAACCAGCGGGCAACTTTGCCCACCAGTTGCTCACGGGACCGGACGATAGGTATTCCAGTTTACTGTGGCCAGCCGACTTCATAAAGGTGGTTTATTCACCCGCCGCCCTGAACACTGCATACTATTGACAACAGACCATCTGCGGCACTGTTTACAGTAGTGAAAAGAACAGAAAGACTGGACACTAGATCAGACTGGACACCAGAGTCACGTAATCTTTATGAGAGTCGGTTCAGTCTAAACGATTCTCGGCGGCAGTTGATATGGAGAAAGATAGGGTATGTTTTTAAATAATAAATAAATAATAGCCCTTAAACTCCAGTCTTCATTCTAAAATTAACCCAGCAATAATTTTTCTGACTAAATTCCCCGCAATTCTAAAAGAGTATCATTTGTATATTTTCGAATGTACACCGTGTCTTTACGCGGTTTTTATTTCTGCAACCGTTCGCCATAGACACATACTACCAATTACACACAAATAAATAAATAAATAATAAAATTTAAAAAAAAAACTGAAATGTTTCAAATTTTAAATTATATCCAAAGGAGCTTTTTTTAACGTTTTGTGTGCTACTTTTATTTATGAAATATCATATTCTTCGCACTTAAACCATAAAATTCAGTTCAACAGCAATATCGCAAAATCATTTTAAAATGAGCATATCTTTAGAATTTCCGATACACAGTTCCGCGCGCTGGAGATAAATAGGTTTTTTTTCTTTTTTCCCCGTACAGTGTTGCCATCAAAAATTCTTTAAAGTTTTACAAAAAATGAAATACATAATAAAACTCCAAATTTGGTTTTCCAGATGCCCATATTCGAGTGGAAATGTACGTTATTCAAAATTGGATGGCTCTAGGTACCGTTGTTTTATCACAATGTGAGAAACATACATATATTTATGCAAACGCTTCATTATTTAATTTCTTTAAATATAATACAGGGCGATAATATTTGGTGGCAACAATTTGAAAAGTGAAGCGGACATTTATAGTGAATCAGCGCAAAATGCCAAAACGAAAACAATATTCCTTCAGGGACAAATTCCCTTTGGACTGAAAAAAAAATTTTCTCGAATGACATATTTTTTTGGGGGGAGGGGCATTTTAAGTTAAAAAATATCTACACCGTAAAAAATATGAAATATAAATTTTTTACGCCTCTCCCATCTTTACAGTTATATATGTTACCGGCAATGTGCGAAAGCCGGCGTTCTATAAAATACCTAGGCATTTTACAGATTGCCTAAAACTGGCCAGCAGTGTATGAAACGATTAACATTTCACATATATCCTAGGCATGCTATAGAATTCCACATGACAAACTGGCAAGAATGAGATACACTTCCGATTCTTTTCGAATATGCATACAATGCCTTCGTACGTAATCCACACATTTAATACATTCATTTCAATACAAAGCCTAGGTAAATCACAGAGTGCCGTCGTTTCTTACATTTGGGTACGTTTCTTACATTCCATTACATTTGCCGTCGTTTCTTACATTTTCTTACATTGGTAACATATACGGCAAAGTTTTATGTTTATTATGAAAATAAATAAAATAAAATAAAAATTGGTTCTTGTAAGGAAAACATTGACTGAGATATTTAATTTTTAAGTTGGGGATCATAGTCAGGGGTCGTACACAAATTCAACATCGTTATGTTTGCATTAGGAAAATCGATCATGATAGAGTAAATGATGAGCATTTCTGCGAAAACCGCAGTTAAAAGTATTCATCAATATAAGTTTTTTGAAACAGGATAACTTATTCACATGCTCTAGAAAACATTGGCAAAGACACAGCCAATATATAGTGTTATTTTCTTAAATTAGATTTGAAAGTTATTTATACTTCAATGAACTTTTAGGCGTAGTAGAGTTCTACAGGACTTTAGCTTTCAGTTACAACAGAAACCTTACAACTGATACAAGAAACATGGAAAATAAAAACCCGTTTTGTGGAGAAGGAAATAGATAACAAAAATATAATAATTGAATAAATGATACAAAACCAGAATGGACTTTTCTGAAATATTTCAAGGATTTATTTCTAAACATTTCAAAAGAAAGCACTGAGCTTTATCTTACTGTCTGCAACTCTCAATTTGACCTCTTTCAAATAACATTCCATGCTACTTTTACGCGGTAATTCGCTTATTCTAAATAATTTATGAGACGAAAAAGAACAGACACCATTAGTCCCCGAAATATGGGCCGACGGCTGTAAGTAGAAAAGTTTTATTTCGGGAACAATCGTTTATCTCCGAGATGACTCAACAAAACTTGCAAATAGACAATTATTTAATGCAAAGAGAATAAATGGAGCTATAATTCACGAATTGAAGGGTTTCTCTCCTCTCGTGTCTTTTTGAAAGGATGGAATTCATTCAATGGAAAGAAATCGTCTTAATAGAGTTTGAATTATCACCTTAAGTGTATTTTAAGCTTCGGATAAGAATACAGTTATACAGTAGACGCCACTTAATGTAATCCAGTTTGTCCACCACTATTTTGATAACACTAACCGAATGATAACATTAAACGATGGGAGAAAAGTATCAGCGTAATTTAGATAATTTAATACAAATATAAATAAGTATTTTCAAGGCATTTTAATTCGGAAAATGCAAACGTCTGTTTATGAACTGTTCATATTATCTGTGATGTAAAAGTTCATTTATAAATTGTTCATAATGTCTGTGAAAATTATTTAACGAATGCTGTACTCCTAACATTCGGTGGGCATCTCTCGTTAGAAGATAAAATGCCAACGTAAAATTTAATATTAGGCTAAAAAAAACTTAGTTTTTGTGAAATCGGACACTTTTCTTAAAATTTCAAGTTTATTCATTTTTATCGGGTTTAAAAAGTGCTAAGAGAATGCTAAATGTTATTTTTTATCTTCAGTATATTTCCAAACCTTTTCAAATTCTTCTTCAGTGTTTTAAATGATGAATAAATAAGAACGGATTTTGTTGTGATAAACCCTTTCCAGAGGAGTAAAATTGAATGAAGCAAGAGAAAAATTTCAATGAAAATTTAATAAACGTGGATTCACAGACAAAACGAATCCTAAACTTGTTAAAGAATTTAAAGGCGTTGGATACCTTTATGAAGAGATATGATGAAGCCGGAAAAGAGACGACATTAAGAAACACTAAACAAATTCGAAATTTGTTCCAAACTGAGCCAACAACTTCGGTTGAAGGTATAAGGTTTATAAATCTCTTTTCTCTCTTTTTTATTTATTTAAATGTGCCATTTATGAGCACAGTTGTAAGCTTTTATTTAGTTCACTCTTGGTGTTCCACTGTGGTCAGAATCTGTCATCGACTTTTGACCTACTCCCTGATAACCTATCAAGTTGAAATTTTGTTCATATATTTTTGGTTAATGACAATGCAATGCGGGGAAAGAATGTTTTCAAAATTGGATTTAATTTTTTTTAAAACGATTTTCTGAACATGTATTCCTTTAACGAACGAACTAAACTTATCAGAATTTTTTTCACCATCGACTGGAGCACAAAAAAAATCTTTCAGTGAAACACTTCTATGAAAATTTTAGCTTAAATTTTGAATTTTTGAAACTATCTGACGGTTGTAATTTTAAAATTTTAGCATCTAAAAGTATTTCGAATATGGAGATTTGAAATTTTGACAGGTTACAAAACAAATGTTTCGAGCTCTTTTAAAATAAGAATGATAGCAAAATCTTAATTGAGGGATTTTATACATTTGAAAAAGAGTGTTGCAGTCTGAAGCAGATGGAAGAAAAAAGTTTTTTTCCCAAAGTAAAATTGCTTTTGAATTTCCTATCTTGTCGCAATTACTGACGGATTAGCAATACTTGTTTACATTGTTAAATGTCAATTGGCCATTATCTTTTTTAATTTATCATTGGCGCCCCACGCTTTCATTATTCGCAATACAAAGTTGTAGAAGAATTCTGTAAATGGAATTATTTAACCTATTATTCCCACCACACTACAGGATAAATTATAATTCTTCTCTTCGTGCATTCATTATCACATCGATTTTAAATAAAATCTTATTGTATAAAAGCGTTTTTTAGGTTATTTCTTTATGATACACTGCATATCGGAATTCATATGAAAACGTTCATTAGATGCAGAAACACGTAATATACCGCGTAAAAAATTCGTCTTAATAATTTCAAAAGTTGTACTTACGTTTAGATAATAGTAGTTTAAAGAACAGCAGCTAAATATACTATAAATCCCATTATTAGTCCAAAGGGATTTAGTCCCGAAGGACTATTACTTTCGTTTTGCGATTTTGCGTCGGAAACACAAAAACGGCGTATCACTTTTCAAATTATTGCCACTAAATGTTATCGCTCTGCATTAAATTTTAAAAAATGAAAAATCTGCATAAATGTATGCATGGTTTTTTTTTACGTAGCTTTCTCTTAAAATCGTCTGCGTGCGTTGCACGGGAAAATAAAAAGGAATTTTAATTACAGTTCTAAATAAATAGCCAAATAAATGTGAAATTCGTAACAATATTCTCTAAAACTTTAACGAATTTTTCATTAACAAACTCGAAGATTTCAAAGCCAGCAATACCAACGTTGTACAGAAAAACATTTTTATCTCCAGCGCGTGAGAGCGTGTACCGAAATTTCTAAAGATATGCACAATTTAAAATTATTTTGCGATATTTCTGTTGAACTGAATTTTATGCTTTAAGTGCGAAGAACATGGTATTTAACAAATAAAGGTAACACACAAAATGTTAGATAAACGCCCCTTTGGACGTAATTAAAATCTGAAACCTTTCAGATTTTTTTTTACATGTATTATAAATCATTGGAAATGGAAAATCAAAAACTAAAATGGAGATTAAATTAACGAGTAAATATGGGCATATTGCATTTAAATTGCTAGGTTAATTAAGCGGTTTACTACATTAATTTGAAAAGAATTAAAGGTGTTATAACAATTAGCAATCTTCCAAAGTCTATGGACAATCAGTTAAAAATTTGTAGGTCTAATGGAATGGCAACACTTGCCAGTTTGCCCGACAAAAAGTGAAAAGATGTAGCTATGGATGAATCTAATGTCGAAATAAATTAGAGGGTTCGAACAGCTCTGAATTTTGTCTCGGTATGCAATGAACTCAGGAATGAACGTTAGTACCTGAATAGGTTGGATGAACACTGGTAATTTCATTGTGGATGTGATTCCCATTCGTCAATGATTGCTTTGGCTGGGTAAACTAAATGTAAATGACAAAGTGAATATACTTAGGGCATATTGACAATCTCCATGCACAGAAGAGCTAAACATTGTCTCATTATGTCATTCATGTGCTCTTATGATGGAATCTATGCAGGGGTGGCCATAACGTATAGGGTCGACCTTCTTAGGTAGCATAAAATTAGACCAAAACTCCGTCTCTTAAGTACCACAGGTACAGGGAAAGGGTGGAAAGAACCTTTTATTTAACTTACTTAATTTTACCCTCTAAATCCTTCCTTTAAATCTTCCTCCCTCATTTAGATATCGCACGAGCTAAAAATTTAAGTTCTGGCAGGGAAATGGAAATTAGACTGGTAGAATAGCACATTAACATAAACTAACTGTTTAGACACTTAAATGATACTTAACAAACGCTAACTGATCAGCGTGGAAACGGAATTACTTCATTTTATTTCTTGTTAGTTAAGAAACTTAATAATATTATTCAAAAAAGTATACTGATTCTATAAAATAAGTTTGTAAAGAAAGACCTTAAATGCTAGATTTGGTTGTGAATACTTTACGAATGGATGGATAGATGCTTGTGAATGCTTTACGGGAAATTTCTGATGAATTTTGGAATCGTTATTAGCGGAACCGAAGACGCATGTAATGCATTAGAAACATTTGACATCATGCGGAGAAAAACGCATGTAATACACCAAAAATCTTTAATATTACACAGAATTCGATACATGTTAAAAATAATCTTTAAGTTGATCCGACGACTGAATTGATAAGAAGTTTATGGCGTTTGGAAGTTTGGGAATTTCTAGTAAATCTGTGATGACAGTCACAGCTTAGAAAACGATGTTGCATTTAGAGTATTTCGGGAATCCGTCAAATTTGAGAACAACAGACGCACAGCTTGCTTGCCATAGAACGAGCATGCAGGAGAAAATTACAGGATGATTTTGACGTCGTAGAGAAATGATTTGAGTCGCTGTGGCCTAGATTTGATTTAGTTTGTATAGTTACGGTAAAGTACACTTAGGCTATCTGCCTAAGAGGAGAGATGCCTTCGTAGAGGACCATCTGAAGGAAAATGGATCGTATACATGTCACACACGGGGAAAATCTCGAAAACCTCATGCAGCCAACCCGTTCATCGGGATTCGAATTCCGGACCAAACTACCAGTGTTCGGCTATTTTACCGCTCAGCCACTGGTGGGCTTGTGGCGCAGATTTAAGAAACTTGCAAAGTTTCATGAGTGTTGCAAAATTGTGATAGATCAATTTCTAGAAGCGTAACAAGTTAAGAAGTCGCGTGCGCGTTGTTATAATTCACTGGCAACAGCGAATCGATGCTCTGCACTTAAGATTTTTATTCGAGGAGCCAGTTCGGGAGTTGGATGTTGGATTACGAAGGAATGTTGTATTCTACAGACATTACGTTATTTCCAAGCAGGACAGATGAAAAATTAGCAATGCCCTCACCGGGACTCGAATCACCGACCTCTCGAATACGCGCCGAGCGTGCTGACCACTACAAAACGAAGGCATGCTAATAAGGCCCCGAAGGCATGCTTATATACTCCCCCTTTTAAAGGGCGACTGGGGATTAGGGGACCCACTCGCCAAATCCTGGTGGTGGAGAATCATCATCCACAACGTTTTTTAGTTCGGGCGCCACTGTAGAGATATTAGGTTATTTCGAAGCAGGAGAGATGAAAAATGAGCAATACCTTCGCCGGGACTCGAACCACTGACCTGTCGAATAAAAACCGACCCTGCTGACGACTACATCACGAAGGCATGGCAATAAGGCGGGAGAAATATCTGACGGTGCTTAAATAAATATTCTTCTTTTCCATATCTGCTAAACAAGAAGGTACTGCGGACGAATCGGAGTATTTAAAAACTGAAAATTGTCCTTTTTACTTCATCAAGCTGTAATTTGAGCAAACAAAGACAACGTCAAACTTCGTGTTCTCTTCTGTGCATCATTACATGCTGGACGCAAGATGTGATTGAATGACTGTTTAGAATTAGATGTTTCTTGCCATTCGAAATCTATGTGAGTCCATTTAAAATGATGCAAATATGACTCTTGGAAAACCTAGTTGCAGTTCTGGAGCTCTCCTGAATTTCAACATGCTTCTCTTACTGACATGAATTTTGGCCACCCTTCACATATAGTTTCTAAGTTTGGGAATAGTTTGTTTTACTTCGCAGAACGGCTTTCGTGATCTATAGATTTCAACTCATTTAGCCGTTCCTGTGGAAGCATTCGAAATCATTTAGCAGAGAATAAGATACAGGGAATGAATGGGCCACTGAAAAGATAACATTCGAATTCAGTTATATATGTTACTGTGAAAAACCGAAATTGGAGAATGTCGACTTTCACCGGAGAATGTCAACATTCACCAAATACGTCGGTGAAAGATCGAATATAACATTGCATTCTTGTACATTCGGACCCTCACCGGTGTATGTCGACAATCACAGATATGCTCTGGTGTAGGTCGAAAAGAGAGGCGAGTGGCTGTTTCCCACAAATGAAGTTGTAAAGGCAAGGGCCTCTTGTGCAATTCAAAGTCTCATAATAGTTTAAGTTGTTGCAATGAATCAGATTTGAATCACATAATTTAGTAAGTTTTTTATTACTATTATTTTATTTTCTCATTTACTACGTACTGTATAATTAAGTAAGTTTTTTAACTTCTATTATTTTCCTTTCTCATTTTGAATGTATTGTGTGTTTTAAGTACTTGTGTGTTTTTTCGCGACTGAATGACGGAGAAGAAAATATAAAATTCTCATATATTCAACATTCACCATTAGTACATGGTGAATGTCGACATTCACTGGTGTAAGTCAGAAATAAGAGTATTTGGAAAATATTTTGGACATACACCAAGCGACTATGTGAATGTTGACATTCACCGGTGAAAGTCGACATTCTCCAGATTTCGGTGTTTCACCGTAACATATACACACCGTGTCCACAAAAGTTCTTATCTGACCTTCGTATCCGCAACCGTTGGTCTTAGACATATACACACATGCACTTCCAAATACCAATATATTTTGAATAATGCAAAGATTATTGTTTTGTGATTTTTTATATCTATAAATATCAGTTTTATGAAAATTACGAAATCTATCTTTTTATAGCGTTCTCCTGTGTCTGTAGTTATATTTAGGAAAAAAAGTTGCACTCTTTGTAAATGTAACACAAAACTTTTGGCTCCTTCACGATAAAAAATTTTCGAGGTATTTTATTTCAAAATTTGCGAATTTTGACATCACTTTCAGTTTGCACTAAAAGGCCGGCTATTAAATAAATTAGAACAACTCGAGGGTTATTTTCCCCCTGAGGGTTATTTTATTCAGTGCCATTCAATGATACTCTTTTGCGATTTACCAGTTTTTTAATTCATAATTTTGTTACATTTGATCTGTCGAATATATGATAAGTAATATATAAGTTTTCAAAGTCCAAAAATATGTTTTCAATACTCCCATGAAGTTTCATCACTTTAAAATTAATTTGATAATCCTAAAACAAATCATTGAAATACAAGTATTTTTCGTTTTTAATTAATGCAAATAACGTTACGGATTGACTGCTTGTCACACACAAATTCTAAAAGGTTTAATTTGCTTAATTGCGGCAAAGCATGCGATTGCTGTTTGCCCAAAAAGAGGCATGGCTTGATGGAGAACTTTCTAAAGAAAATTAGCTAATTTCCACGTTACACATGGTGAAAACCAGAAAATGTCCATGCAGTCGGCACGTTGTCGGAATTTCAAACCCAAATCAAACTACCAGTGTTCAGCGATTTCCCAGCTCGGTCGCTGGTTAGCTCAAATTTTACAAAATTTTGGAAATGAATTCTATATTTTGAAAAACTATATATATATTGATCAATAATTTCAAAATAACCTGCGTAAAACTGCCCTTCTTTTAATCTTTCACTATCTGAAATATTTTTCTTAATTATATTATATTTCAATTTATGTACAAATGTAAACATTTTGCTCTTTCATTTCTGTATGGCAGCTGAAAGTTATCTACGATATTAATAGTAAAGAGTATTAAAAAGACTTGTATTAGAAAGATTTAGAATTTATTTGAAGTCATGAAGCAAGAGAAATCAGCGATGCCTTCACCGGAAAACAAAATAAGGATCTTCCGATTACTAGTTGGACGTTTTTTCAAGTACGTCATTAAGATTAAGACTCGCTATAAGGAGGTAGAAAATACCTTACAAAATGACCGACCATTTAAGGCGAAA
This sequence comes from Stegodyphus mimosarum, assembly GCA_000611955.2. NCBI lineage: Eukaryota > Metazoa > Arthropoda > Arachnida > Araneae > Eresidae > Stegodyphus > Stegodyphus mimosarum. The sequence continues at coordinate 62,795 of KK121905.1, read as the reverse complement.
AAAAAGTTTCGAAGAAATATTGAGTTGATATTTAATTTGAAATTATTTTTATCTAATATACTTTCTAGTTAGGAGTCAGTCAGACCACAGTACTGAGGTTTGTGTTTTAAAGAGTCGAAAATTTTAGATCATAGATTGTATTTGGTGGCACTTTCGTAGTAAATTTGAGAATTTAGTGTATCCAGAAATAGCTGGAAATAACGGCTGGAAAATAGGTCAAGCTAACGCGTTTAGTGCAGTTTATTTTCTGTCCCGGAAATTAATTCTCTACCTCTTTTCTTAGAAAGCGACAAATTGGTAGCGGCCTGGAATTTTTGTTACTTTGGGTGTACGATGCGAAAATAAGTTTAAATGGCTTGGAAGACTGAACTTTATATTAGTAGGAAACGCATGATTGAACTTACTTTTGCACATTCTTTTTAAAGTAACAAAATAGATTTGCAATAATAAAAAAGTGCATCAATAAATTAACAGGAATTAATGTCTGAAGAATACAGTAAATTAAAAGAAAGGGAGCTAATTTGTGATAATTAATGTATTAATGAATAATGATAATATTTAACGTCTACTAATAAGTAAATGAATTAAGAAGAAAGTAAATAAACATTTAAATAAATTAACGAGGATTAATGTCTGAAAAATTAAGTAAATTAATAAGAAAGTAAACTAAAATCTGATAATTCGAAACTTACGTAATTAATGTATACCGCTAAAGTTTAACGTCCAATAATAAGTAAATTAATCAATAAAAAGGTAAATTTACTTTTGAATAAAGTAACGAGAATTAACGTCTAAATTTATCATAAATTAATAAAAAAATAAACTAACGTTAAATTATTAATGTAATAATGCGATAAACGTATAATACTAATGATTAACATTTCATAATAAGTAAATTAATAAGTAGGTAAATCATTGCCTGAAGTAAATTAACAAGGATTAAAGTCTGAAGAATAAATTAATTATTAAGAAAGTGAACTAAATTCTAAAAGTGTAATAACGTATTAACATGGTTAATATATAATGCTGATAGTTAACGCATAATAATAATTAAATTAATTAATGAAAATGTAAATTAACATTTCAATAAGTTTACAAGGATTCACGTCTGACGAATAAAGTAAATTAATAAGAAAATATCTAATGCTTAATAATTAGTGTAATTAATGTGTAATAAGTAAATTAAATACTAAGAAAGTAAAATAACGTTTGAATAAATTAAGGAGGATTAACGTCCGAAGAATAATGTAAATTATTAAGAGTGAACTAACGTCTAATCATTAACGTAATTAATATGTAATGCTAATCTTAATGTCTAATAGTTAACGTAATTAAATTATAATGCTAATAATTAACGTCTAATAATTAGTAAGTTAATTTATAAATAATTAATAAACATTTGAATAAGTTAATGAGGATGAAGTTTGAAGAACAAAGCAGATTAAAAAGAAAGTAAATTAACTTCTAATATCCGACGTAACTAAAGTATAATGCTGATAATTAATGTCTAATTATAATTAATTAATTAATAAGTTAATTAATAATAATAAGTAACTAAATTAATGCTTGAATAAATAAACGAGGATTAACGTCTAAAGAATAAAGTAAATTAATAAGAAACTATAGTAACATTTGGTAATTAACATATTGACGTACTAATTTATAAGGTTAATATTCAAGTCTAATAAAAAACAAGTTAATTAATACGAATGTAAATTATCATTTGAAGAAAATTAACAGGAATTTTGCCGTTTTAATTATAATCGTTATTTATTGGCATGAGTAAATAATTCTTGTTGGAACCTCTCTTTTCATGTAAGCCTAATTATATATTTTACAGATATGAAAATATATGTTTTAGTACATAAAAATACGAAACGACCTAATGATATAAAGAATACTCCTTTATTTATTAATTTTTTAGAAAGAACATCAAGCATTTTCTTTTGGTTTTCGAATCCTTTTCTTCATTATAATCGTCAAATGATTTTAATATAATTGAATTGAAAGCGAAGGTAGGCGCAGGGGTTTTTACATTGATCTAGAAAGTTTTTCACTCTCATATGGAATAAGGCAGTAATTTGAAAGACAGAGCTAGAGATTTTTCTTCCTTTTTAACCCGTAAACACTCCTTTGAAACGGATAAGACAAAAGAAATGAAATTGCATGTTTGAAAAGAAATTGCAGTTCGAAATAAGAATTACTTAAAAGTAAATTATCAGCTTACCAGGCGTTTTGCATAAACATGATAATTTATGCTCAGACATGATGACCAAGATACAGAGTTACAAACTTAGTTATAAATCATTGAATTAAACAATTCCTTTAACAGAAGCTGGGTATCAAATCCAACACGTTATTTCCAGCGAAAGTTGCAATTATATATAGGGCGACCCAAAAGTTCATTAGCATTTGAAAATTCAATAATTTACTAAATAATATAGGTAGAAAGGTAAAAATAGACACACGCACTTGAAATGACATGAGGTTTTGTTAAAAGTAAAAGAAAAATGCAATAAAAGGGCACCGCATGGCGCTGGGCAGCAAAATGTCGGTGATGTCGTATGAAAATCATGTATGATATGAACTGTAGTGAAAGAGGGAATCAGTCCCTTCCATGACTTTGCCACTTTCTATCCTCACCTCCGGGTGTTGGTTACGGTGTGATGTGGATTTATCACATCAATCGTGATTAGACCCCTTTTTGTTCGAGGAAATGCATGGTTCTACTATTCAAACTCTCGGTGTGACGGGTGTGTGGTGCGCCACACACCCGTCGTCCTACTCTGGCTGATAAACACCCATTCTTATGTATGACTTTTATGCAGGATGGCGCTCCATCCCATACTGCTACACGTGTGAAAGATCTCTTGCAAACATCGTTTGGTGAAGATCGCGCGCTGAGCTGCCACTTCCGTCATGCCGGACTTCTCAGCAAACCGTCTGATTATCGGCTGTGGGGTTACCTGAAATCGCAAGTCTACCGCGATCGTTACACCTCATTAGAAATGCTAAAACGCAACATCCGACGGCAATTTCCAACCATACATACAGATATGCTGTACAGTGCTGTTCACAGCATTGCCCCTCAACTGCAGGTATTGTTGCTGAATGACGGCCGACATGTTGAACAATTGTTAGAAAGAACATATTCTTTGCTAAAAATCAGTTGTGATGCAAATTATTGCTTTTGTTATCATATAAAGCATCATCTTTGGCTTTATCATATAAAGCATCATATTTCAATAAAACCCCATGACATTTCAAGCATGTGTGTCAGTTTTTACCTCTACACCTACATCATTCAGTGAATTATTGAATTTTCAAACGTTAATGAATTTTTGGGTCACCCTGTAAATTCATCGCATCTTTCAAAGATATAAAGAGCATCATCAGAGCAGCGTATTGCTAATGCATTTGTCTCTTTTGCTGTTCTTATAGCTGTTTTGCCTTAACCTAAGCATCGCATCGCAAAGCAAAACATAAGCAACATATGATTTTCTAACACTCAGGGAGTTGAGGAAAAATCATTTCAATATTTTCTAGTACTTAACTCTCATTAAAAAAGCCTGGCAACAAGTGACGTACAGTAGTGGCGTAAAATTGGCGGAACGTGAGCCACATGCGGGCTTCGAAGCATTTTTATACGTCCTGGCAATACATTTTAGGTATGAATTTCTTGAAAACGATTTTACGTATTTGAAGTCCAAGTTTAACTTTGTTTTCATTGCCATCAAAACAAATATAAACTTGCAAATGAAGATTTGTAAATACAGCTATTTAATTTACAATGTGATGTAAATCTTATTCAAATACTTGAAGATAAAGATTTACTTCATTTTTATTCCTATTTCTGTCGAAAGATAAATAAGCTGAATTAGGAATGTTTGAACTAAGAATAATCGCTTTGTTTGGGAATGCATTTACGTGTGAAAAGCCTTTTTTCGAAGCTGAAAATTAAAAAGAAGCGGTTTAACGTTGAACATCTACAATCCGTGATAAAGATAATTTCTTTCCAAGGCTACAAACTTTATCATCGAAACGCCATCAAGTGTTAAGCTGTAGAAAAAAACAAAGAAGTTTATAGTTATTTGTATACAAATATTTTCATTTTTATTTATAATTCAGAAAAAAAATAATAAATAAAAGAAAGATATTAGGTTGTCATTGCTATTCTCTAGTTTTGTCCCACTTGAAAATTTTGGCTGGACATGCTAACAACTTACATAATGTGAACATGCACTGAGAAATACGACAATTCCCTATATTCTACCTCACTTGAAAGGCGACTGGCAGGAGGCAAAAGAGCCTATCGATCGCATCAAGGTGCTAACGAATAATCTTCTGCCACATTTTAGTTCAGTTAGCAACGCAGAAGCTTTTAGAATTTTTGCAGCAAGAAATATAGGAAACGACTATGCCCTCGCCGAGATTTTAACCAGAGATCTGCTGGTTCCTACCTCACTGCAGCACGCAAGGAATATTTTGTTGTTAAATCTGATATTCTACCAGGCAACGATAGCACTTCCCAGTTCCCGAAAGAAACCCATAAAGAAGCCTGAGGTATAATTTTGTTGGAGAAATGATACATCGAAGAAAAAGAAGATGGCTTTTATCCTACGCGTAAGTAGGAATCTAGGGAAAAAAAACTTATTGTTGAAGGTGAAGCCCTCAATCGAAATTAAGTGGTGAAAGCAGGGGAAGTGAAAGAAAAATATGAGGATGTTACATGTGAGGTTGTCATGTGAGGTTTCTAGTGATGTTTTTGCGAAATGACACAGTGACACAATCTTTAGCTTGGAGTAAATCATGCACAGCTTTGGATAAAAGACACTTCGAAGCCTGCATAGGAGGGAAAATAAAAATTAAGCTTCATACGTGATTACAAATATATGTGATGTGACCAAAGTTCTCTTAAAATATGCAGCCTTTTTTAAACACCGAAAATTCAAGGAAATATTTATTGAAACAGCTGAATGTCCTAAGGGGGAACATAAAAACGGGATGTTAAAGCAAAAATTGATTCCAAAATATATATCTATTCGAAATATTTGCTTGAGGGCTAACAATCGCTGTAGATTAGTTAAAAGATAAAGCATATTCATTGATAAATCACATCATGCTATAATTCGAATCGCATAATAAACAAAATCGAAGATGTCTGCAAGCGGTACTGTAATTTTTCTTACTAGGACCATAAATTCCAAACAGTTTTCTACATAGTTAAAATATTTACTGATATCTACTTTACCGGTGATCTGTATGGTTCTCATTGAAAAGAATACTCCTGTCCTTTGAATTCATGACCGTTGAACACATAATAAGAATTACACGTTTTTAATTTATTTACAATTAAAATTTTATCATAAATAGGATCTATGAGCTATTTAAATGCATAAAATATCCAACGACTCTGTGTTGCATCAATGCAGGTAGATTTTCCTGTTTGGAATTTTCAATTAAGAATTCAAAAAATGTGAAAATTATTATGTTGATAGGTAACCACGTATAACCGACACAGTTTCTAGCATAAAAATTAGATAATTTAACGTAAAAAGAACTGAAAGGATTCAGATTTTAACTTCGCAGCAGAGTATTTGTTAAGGCTCTTTATACTCTCCCTGAGCGGGTTACCAGTTTGTTCTTGGACTCACTCCTGTAAGCATATTTGTTTTTCTCATTTTAGCTTTATTATTCAGCATCACTTTCTTCGTACCTCCGCACAAAAATCACGAGCAAATTCACAAAGTATTTAAAGCATACGATCTTTAGTATTCCCAATAGTGTGTTAGGGTCTATCATACATTTTTTATGTTCGCTATATTCTCTCTTTCAAAACTAGCCACCCGAACGGTCAGTTATCTAAAAGAGTTAACATAAAAAAAGAAAAAAGTGCAAAATGATTTTAATGAGTCCAGCTACTGTTATGTCTTTAAAATATTTAATATTTCAAATTAAACATATATATATATATATTCTGAACTGTGTTTACTCCTTTTCAATCACTTTGTTTGCTTTACAGAAATACAAAGATTGGATTCGAAAGTTAAATGTCTTGCGTTTTACTGAATGGCAACGCGCTGGCGATACAGGTAACGAGTATTCTGTTTGAGGCAGTGGCAATATATGGCTTTCAAATAGCCGAATTTGTGGATTAAATTTGAAAGCTAAATATCTGGCGCGCTGAGATTAGCAATGTTTGTTTCGAACAGTGTTGCCACTTCTTTCTTTCAAATCGCTGAGATCGTTAAGTTCGTTAAATGTTTAGAAAATATGAAATAAATCAAAAGCAAACTCGAAATTCAAAATTTGAGCTTCGATGTGCTTATATTCGGTCGAAAACTACGTGTGTTAAAAATTCAGTGGCTATTTAAAACAAGGTGCGGTCCTTTTTCCATAATACGAAAAACATATATGCCTACATACAGAATTTTCATTATTTAATTGTTTCTTTAGTTAATACATGGTGATAAGATTTGGCGGCAACCATTTGAAAAGTGATTTGGACTCAAAGGGTAAAGACAGAAAGTGAGTTTCGAGACTAAGTCACCACTTGCGTTGTCTTTTAAATCCCCCAGCGCCCTCTCCTGGGGAAATCAAGCAGCATAAACAGAGAATGTAGAATGTAGAGAAGCTCATTGCAAAAAGTATATTTTCTAATATACTATATGACACAAAAATAAAATTACAGTTATCTTTATAAAAAAATCCCTCTCTTCATACCCATGTTTCCCATTATGCACAAGAATTCTGATACAGAAGAATTGTAGGCGTCAGAAACGTTTCTTTCGTCTACTAGACGGAGTGCATATAGTGTGTATTTTATTCTTCACTGTGCCCTAAATTCTTAAAGATTTGGTGCTTGTGAATGGCCACCATCAGTTCGCTGCTAAGATATGTAAGAGGTCGACAACAGAAATTCATAATCAAACTCGGGATTAACAAGGTTACCTTTACTACGAAAAGAGCATAAAATTGTGGCTACGGAATAGTTGAAAACAATTGTTAATTCCAAGAATTTAAAATTATATTACATCTTTGAACTATTTTTTTGTTTTCATAACTACCGATGACATCGTAGAAGTCTACTTAATTGCTCCCGATGCTGGAATGAGGATATTAAAGGAAGATTTCTTAAAGGAAAAATAAGCATTTAGAGTTATAAAATACATCCTTGTGCAAAACAAATCGAAGCACCAAGAAGGACTTTTGCGATCGTGACGAAATTTGGTATGCAAAAATAACTTGATCGCACATGCAAATGATCAAAGATTCAAGACAAATGAACAAGAATTGCGATCATAGCACGAATTTCTAGTGTGCAATTCTCAAAGTATAAAACCAGTAACAGAGGCGGAAAATTTATCTTTTTTTGTTGCTGCCATTGTAATTCCGTAAAGAAGCAACTAAAGATGCCATTACGACGATATAGAAGACCTTACAGAAAACTAAACGACTTCGAACGTGGTCGCGTTTTAGGGTTGGTGGGCGGTCATAGCGAGCAATAGGCCACCACCTGCAGCGTACAGACACTGCTGTGCAAAGATGTTGGCAGAAATGATTGCTACAAGGAAACTGCCGAAGAAATGAAGACTCTGGAAGGTCAAAGAACATAAATGCGAGGCAAGATAGGATGATTGTTTACGAGATCCGAACCGCCCCAACGGTATCACTGTCGACTATTCAACGCATTACAGCCACGCCACGTCTGTACCTCTCGTGGTACCGTCTATCATCTCACGGCGCTTGTCTGAGGCGGGGTTACACTCACAGAGGTCTTTAAGACGTTTGCCTATGACCCCACGACATCGGCGGAGTCGTCTGGAGTGGTGCCGCAGCCGATCAGTATAGCTGTCATCAGACTGGTATCGTATAGTGTTCGGTGATAAATCCCGCTTCACTCTTGAAGCATGACCATCGTGTTCGTGTCTAGAGCAGACGGGGCCAGCGGTCCCAATCAGCCTTTATTTTACGAAGGCATGCAGCCATAACCCCTGGTGTGCTGGTGTGGGGCGCTATTTCTTAAGACAGCAAGTCATCTTTAGTGATCCTACGTACATATTTAACAGCTCAACGATATGTTGATACCATCCGGTTGCATTACCCCTTATGGCACGTCATCCTGGGGTCATTTTCCTACAAGATAATGTTAGACCACATACTGCTCGCATATCTCTGGACTGTTTCCGAGCGGTTGATACTCTTCCTTGGCCAGCAAGATTACCAGACCTTTCACCAATCGAGCATATCTGGGATATGCTAGGCCGCCAGATTCTGCCACCACAAAATATGGCAGATCTGGAGCGACAACTGATGAATGCCAGGCAGAATGTGTCACGCGATGACATTAGGAACCTACCACTCCTTGTCTCGACGAATTCAAGCATGCATTGCCGCTAGGGGCGGTTCGGCCTACTATTAATTTGAACGCTCAATGGGTGATTGTGAGCCGCGAACAGGTACTATGACCTTGAATTTTAAAAAATTTTAATATCTGTGTATGACCTATACACATATTCAGTTTCATCAAAAACAACCACTTCATGGTGCTTCGATTTTTTTGCAAAAGAGTGTACTTTCTAAAGGATTTTCATTTAGAAAAATCTTCTCACCACCAGCATCGCTTAGAGCAACTGCGAGGAAAGTTTGCAATATTTGGAATTTAGTTCTGGAGATTTTATTTTAGAATAAAGTGTCAATATTCAAAAACACCGCCTACATACTTTCATTTCTCCTAGAAACAATAGAAATAAAATCCTTGAAATACTTTTCTCTTAACAAGGAATTATTCCTTATTAATGTCAGCGTGATCGTAATTTAATTGAGATTCCCAATTTTCATTGAAATGTTTCAGTGAAGTAAAAAGGATGCAACAATTCTTAAAACTACGTAACTCTTAAAATATCCTAGTAATTCTTTAATTGGTTTAACTGGGGAATTCTATTCATTTTTTTCGAGTAAAAACTATTTTTTTTTTCAAAATAATTCGGTATGCATATTAGAATCGCGTTATTATTTACATGCCTTGACGATCCACATGACTGCCTTATAAAATAACGTTTCACACAAAAAATGCTGCCCCCGAATATATGTCGCCCACAGCGGACCGCCCCCTCTAGTTACGTTACTGCTACAGATTATCCATTATTGCAAGTGTGGTCTCAGACAGCAATTATATGCTGTCTAAATGGACGATCTGTGGAAAGATGACGGGTCAGAATCATTTTTTAATGAAACGAAAAATATGTTTAAAATAATTTTTTAATTTCGTTTACAAAATATTTATCAAAACATACATAATGTAATTTGGAACAAAGAGCCCTTTATTCTACAGATGTCAATGCAAAAATAGTCAAAATGGATTCGTCCGTTGAAATCTGATAACCGAAGTTTTTGGAGATTACAGTACATCCTTTACTTCGTGCATGGAAGTTATAAGAAGCGATTTAAAAAGAAACGCAAATGTAGCTTGCAATGTGTTCAAATTTAAACTAAGTCGATGAAAAATGTACAGCAGTTTAAAAAAAAGAAGGCTTTGAAAGGCAATAAACAATATTCACGCTACTCCCATTCAGATAATCGCGAAACCTCTCATACTGCTTCTACGTTCCGATTGCTTTGAACCTTGGTGGAGGCAGGTACGCTCAGCGATTTACCTGTTAACCTTCAGCTTTGGAGATCCGAAATTTTTATAATTCGTTTCTGTTCGCTAGTCAGAATTGATATAAAATATTTTTTTACCCTGATAATTTTCTAGATGCATTTAATCTTTAGTATACATTCAATTAACAATCATCTTATTTATTATGTTGCAAAGTATATACAATTTGTGTCTCTCTAAAATGATCAAAATATGAGACATCATTTTACAGTAAAACTGATTTCAGAGCTTCTTGCATATTTTGACTGCATTTTTCAACGAATAATTTTAAATTAGCTCTGTTGAGATTTTTATTTTAAGTTACTGTGCATTCACAGCCAAAATATGTTTCTTTTGATTACGCCTTTTGATATGTCTACGTTCATTATTTCAAATCTTATCCATTATTGAAATCATTCATTTTCAAATCTGCATTTTGAAAATTTTGATTGTAGTCAAACACTGCTCTTTCACGAACTTATTAAATTTTTTTAGAATTTTTTAACTGCTTACCTATAGAACATTATTAGCTATTTTTTTAGTATTATGGTTTTCCAGACGCGTAGATTTATATTTATCGTTTCAAAAAAAAATTGACACTTCAAGAGTTGATTAATGTTTCTTTTTAATCTACATTAATATCAAATTTTTTGATCATTTTATGCCACTTAAACGTTTGAAGCAGTTTTCGAAAGCCTCTCTCTGCCAGAGGCTAGTCTGTGTGATATCATCGTCCGCCATTTCATCATTCATATCATTATCATCTGTTTCGCAAATAGTATCTTCAGTTTCGTTTACGGCTTTGCTAAGAAAAAGTAATGAATTTCAAATGCTAACAGAAAATACAATAATTTTTTCCTCGGAGATTTTTGAGTATAAAACAGAAGTTCTGCTTTTGCAAGTGAAATTTTCTTCATTTCTGTCTTTCTCGCTGTCTTGCGAGATAGTCATTTCTTACGATTGGTTACTACAGCTGAGAACAAAAATAAAATTCATCCCACCAAAACGACGAACACTGTATACTACCAAATATTTGTACTCATTTGTACCTTAATTGATTAGTTAAATCTATCATTTGCAAATTTGACTTGCAAGCTGGAGAAAACCCTAGCGGCCTGTCCGCTCAACTAATCGAAATGAAATTTCAGATATTCCTATTTGAAGCCGCGTGATCGAGATTGTGATAATTTAAAAAAATAGAGCTCTCACGGTTACAGCGAAAAATTTCGAACTTTTCGAAAGACAGTACCCACGGTTTTACTGCGCAGATTGATCAGAGTATTAAAAACTATAAATGACGTTGGAATGATGCACGCACGACAAAAATTGTCGTCATAAAACATTAGCAAAGAAGGACACTGTAAAAGACTAACGACAACACAAGAGAAAAGAAAATTTATTGGAATTGCAAGTTTTCAACGTTTCAAGTTATAGTCACTTCCCGTAATGGCAAATAACAGCAAAATAATAGCTTTAAATTACTCAAGAAGAAAGCGGATATTTAGCAATTACGCCATAACACGCAAATCATAAATTTCCCCAATCCACCCTCACTCGGAGTTCAGCTTAGCCCTCTCCTCGACTCGCGACTGATTCGCAGCTGAATTCCTTAGCTCTGCGACCGTTATTTACACCATGCAGCATGTGCTCAGGAAACTTCTAGAAGGATTGGTCGTAAGGCTTCGAAAAGGCATTTTCGCAAATGTTCCAACAACTCGCAAATTTTTGGAAAATCGCCAAATACCGCCAATATGGCGACAAAAATCGTCAACAAGACTTTTTAGGAATGCAGCTGCCTTATCTGGAATTTTGATTGCGCTATTTTTATAATTCCAAAACCGTTTGCGCTCAGAGTTAAAGATCTATAATTCTACGCAGTAAATTAACACTTAAATACACAACATGTTGCCACAAATTTGAATTAACACAAAATAAACCATAAAAATAACATTATAAAATCATTCAATAAATAAAATAAATAAAACGACACAAAAATGTAATAATAACACAAAAGAATAAAAATACAATAAAAGAAAATTAAAATATTTACAAATATTTGCAACATCATTAATGTAAGCCAGCATAAAAACTGTAAAGCTCAAACATATAATGGATTCAAATCATGATCAGGAATTAATAGATCATACATCCCATTTTCCAAAAAAAAAAAGGTCTTCCCAAATATTTCTTAAAGAGATTTAAGTTCTGAGTTCTGTTCACCCACTAAACTCTTATGCCTTAACATAGCATCTTCATCCTAAAAGATATTTAGTCTCTACCTAAATTCTCATGTAAAAGAGCAGTGCTTAAAACTTCTTTCTTCAGCCGCCTAGTAGTTATAGTGGTTAGGGGAATCTATTGAGGTACCCAAGCGCCCGGGTTCGAATCCCGGAGCATGCGTGGCTGTTTGTAAATGCATAAGTTCCATGCGGCATGGGAGCATTCGAAATATGCGGAGAGCGGAACGTCCTTTCGAGAGGTTGATTGTAGAGTGCTGGAAGACCCCCGGACCACTCCCTCCTTGCTGACTGTGTTTTCCATCGAAATTGGGGGCGGTTCCTCGAGGACGGGTTGGATAGGATTTTCGGAACCGTCCATTTATTGGGAGGAGACTGGGGTTTGGTCTGAGCCTTCTGAGAGTAGGTACAGCTACGGGGCAGTGACGCGCAATATATAACCTCTCGCTGTCCTAATCCGACTTAGGCCTCCTCGTGGCCTCACTGGTAACCAGGTCCGGCTGGGCTAACTATGTTCGGATGACCATCCCTGGGGTCGACTGGGACTGACAATCCCGGCTTACTGGCTAGATCAATATCTAGACAACATCGACTTCTGACGTAAATAAACTGTTTTCACAGTGAAAAAGAACAATTATTTATTCGGTGGTAGGTTTAGGCTCGGCAGGGACCGTACTGGTACTGTCTTGTCTGTGCGTTTGTTGTGGGGATGTTACATGGTCAGATACCGAAGGTTGTCTGTGGGGGTTGGCTTCCCTCGTTCAAGGCTGGAGGACGGTGATATCTCACATGTACATGTGCTTGAGTTTATTTTAGGTGAATGCTTGCCGTCCACCAGTGGTTTTGTGACACTTTTCCCAGACGAGTGACACAGAAAATTGTCTCCCGTGTAGGTGGGAGGTTATGCCCATTTGAAAGACCTCTAGGAGTTGGAATAATTAATCGTGTTAAGGGTACCTTGAGCAATGCCAGGTTTGGGTGCCCCTTCTTCCTAATGCACTGTGTGGTGCTCAAGCCTCTTGCCAACGACAGGCGTAATCTTGCAAGCCTTGCCACCATGAATTTCTTGGGCTTGTTCTGATGTTACTTTCAGACAAATCAGATAAGCCACAACAACGAAAACACAACACAACTTGTTTCTCCATGACCATCTTTTATTGATTTTTCAAACCTTATGAAATGTAAAAAGAACAGAATCACCGTATTTCTTCGATTGTGAAACGCCATCAATTATGAGACGTTTTCAAGCTAAATTTATTTGACAGAAAGAGTAACATCTTGGCAATGAGCGCAAGATTGCGCCTTTCATCAGCAAGAGCCTTGAGCACCATACAGATGACAGTACGGCTTTACTTACTTCCGACCTCAATTTTGATGGAGAGAAGCTCAGGGACACTCGTCCGAGTTCCACCCCTTTTTTCTATCGCCATACGCTCTAGAAGACTTTCGGCTCGCCACATATTTAGAGTCGTACAGACACTATACATTTACAAACGCCCATGCCTTCTCCGAGGTTAGAACCCAGGTCCTTCGTTACGGCTGTCAGCAGCGGTAACGCGGTAAAATTTTGGAAGGATTAATTGATTAAAAATAACTAGTAAAGGGGGAAAAATTCTGCTATTATACGATGTACACCATTTTTAAGCTAATTTTAGTTAGGGGAAAACGTGCACCCTAAAATCGAAAAAATAGAGCACTCAAGTTTGAATTAAAGTGTTTTAAGGTCACAATTTAAGCGGAAATGACGTTAAAGACTTCTCTAAGTGGGAGACTAAGCAATAGGACAAATCAGGCACTGACGTTATTTTAACATGACAGCAGCTAACGAATTTCTGGAAACGAAAATAACGAGACCTATATCTAAAGACAAAAACCAAAAATTCTTTATCTTCAAGCAAAAACAGTGAAACTGCGCGTTATCATGTCATTTTAACACAAAAGGCAATACGATCTAAATTTCTGTTGAGGATGACACTCCTGATTTTATTAAATTAAAAAAAAACGAATAAAATGCAAAACAGAAAATCACTTATGAATAATTGCATGGAACTTTACCTTTGATAAAAAAGAAGAAAAAACTAGATAGATCCTAAAACTGACATTAACCTATTTTCAAAACATTTCATCCAAACCTTTCCGGTAAGATGCAGCAGGATAGTAAAACTACCACGACTTTTTCAAGACAAGGAAAGTTAAGCGTTGCATCAAAGCGTCTGGCATTTGTCAATAAGATAATCTTCTTCTGCCGGATATGTCAAGAGAAGTTGATAGATGTAACTGATAATGACAGTTGCGTTTCTCCAAAACGTTAAAAGAAAACATTGAGAAAAGTTGGTGAAGATTCTGATGGTTTCGGAAGATTATACATACTATCTTGTTTTTGCCAGTTATTATCTGGTACGAAAGCAGCTTAATAATAGCAGTGTTTATATCCAGAGGTTTATGTTTCCACAAATTAACAAAAATATGTATTTTTCTATTAACAAAAAATGAATATTTCTTACAATTAAAAACACATATATTCATTTTTTTATGGTTTCGGTTATTATTTATACTTTTCCAACAAAAAAAAATTGTACAGTTCGACGAACGATACAACTGAACAAAAATTGGTTATTTTTATAAAAAAAGATCTATAAAATTTTTTATAAATTATCTCCATATCATCATACTGGAACTATTGGCATTTTGTATATATGTAATACCTTTAATGAAATTATACGTGAAATTGTAGTATATTTTGGTATAATATGATATTAAATGTTTGAAAGAGACCATGCTTTGCCAGAAAAATAAGATTACAGAACGCAAGTTATTAAACATTGATTAAATGGCTAATTCGCTAAATTAGAGAGAAATCGCGAAGCTGGCGATTATTTTAACAGTAACTCTCAGGTGCTGTTGAGTGCTGTCTGCTTCACTCGGCAATCAGTAAGTCTGTAGAGATGCTATACATGCATATACCGAAACCGCTGTTAGCAGCAGACCCCGAAGTCGCCCAATAACGAGGCATAATTCAACACGAGGGTAAAGATGGAAGTTGCTGAATGGCCTTTGTAAAACCTGTTGAGTGTGCACGGATTCGTAATACATGGAATGCTCAAAGAACCGATGGCAGCTTCATAAAATTTGTTTTACCAAAAGGAAAATTTTACAGTTTTGGAGTTCTCCACAAAAACTATTAAGAATGTTAAACACAACGCAATGCAAAGCGCATCTAAAAAGGCGAAGCTCCTACGGACATTTCTCAATCTCCTGAACTCAAGCTGAAGTAAACACCTGAGAAACTGATGCTCTCTCCGGTCTTATATGGTTTACCTCCGGCCGCAGAGATACCTCTATTACCTTCCACTTTTCGCAATTACTGGAGGGCAGATGAGGGTCAGATACGGTTACATATAGGGATCAATTGTATTTATTTAATCACAATACCATTTAAAGATATACAGGGACCGGACAGAATGTCGCTCAATGATCGCCAAGCTTAGAGACTTTTGGCAATTTCTTGCTGAATTTCTAGACAAAAATTAGTCGCCAAAACTATCACCAGCTAATCGGTATCTCGCCAACACGACGAGATAACCATTTACTCTATGCAAAATATACTTGCCTCCTGTAATTTTATTTTTTTGGCAAAGCATTGTCTATTTCAATCATTTCAAGTCATATTATGCAAGCAATTTCATAATTTCACTAAAGTTATTTAAATATGTACAAAACAAGCTACCACTTTTGTATTTTCCATCTGCAGCATAGTACGAATCAGCGTTATATTCACGTGCATTACTTATGAGCAGTTTTGTTGATAAAATGAGCGGCTAATTACCTAGCAGTTTTTGTAATAATCGAGATTAAAATTCTGGTACCCTCAAAATAGTTCGAAATTTACTTTAAGTAATCAATTCATGGGTGATTACCCTGTTGTGTTATAAAATACGTTATAGCAACAATATTAAAACATGTATTTAAATACTTGTCACTGCCTATGTATTTAGTTACAGGCATTAAAAAGAATATATAACGCATTAAGTCATATATTAATAAATTATGTATCGTGTATTAATTCCTTTTTGCAGTTTCTAAAATTTGCTTTATAAAGCTGTTATACTATTTAAATTTTAAAGGACAAATAATTTATTTTTATCTCAACCAGTTTCTTTTATATTCAATATTTACAAAGTTTGTTTTAAAATATAAACTTTAAAAGTTAGCTGAAATCGATAGCTTTCAAATGTAATTTTAAATCATTCATTCAATGAAAGAAATATTTTAAAAGTGTCAGAGTTAATATTTAATAACTTCAAATATTTATTTCTTTAATTCGAATGTTTGAATTTTATGTAATATAAAATTCAAACATTCGAAGTTAGTTAGTTAGAAAAGGGTTTGTCACAAAATTAAAATTTTGCTTTTTTAATTTTATTAAATGTTATTTTCTAACGATTAAATTTACAGTATATATAAATGTTATAACGTGGTTAATTTCTGTCGTATATTTTGAGATGAAAATTGCTTTTATTATTCATAATGAAAACTCTTTTTTAAACTAAAATGTGAACGGCACTTGACAAATTCTTTAGGATAAATATTTAATTTTTTTTTCAGTTCAAGTAAAGTGTTACTTATAGTACCTCAAAATTTCATGGCATTGTATTTCTCTTCCACGTAAATATCCAAATTTGCGGATTAAATTTGTAATTTATTTTCATAGTATTACAATCTCTTTAATAATAACGCTATTACAAAATAAGTCTTCAAAATTTAATTAAAATTTACTTAAGCTAAATACACGAAACATTAGCTTCAGGGAAAATCAAAATTAGTTAATTTTATTAATCGCTTATATTCGGCAGAAGTCATCTAAAATATTTATTGCTCGCAAAAAGGAATTTAAATATACATCGTATAATAATCCCTTCAATAAATATTTCTTTTAAAGGTTTAGAATAAATGTAGTTTCACAGGTACTCAAAATCTGTGGATTAAACATAAAGAAAAATAGTTGTTTGTAAAATAATGAGCAAAATTGCTCGGTGTAAACAACAGAACAGAAAGTTTATCTTCTTTTATGTTGCCACAATGACTAAAAATTAGAGGAAGAAAAGTACAAACTCACCGCCAAATGCTGCCTCTCACAGCCACTTTGGCGAACAGTCACACACGCAGTTAATTAAATGCATGTTTTTTCCAAATGCTTTTACACCTTCTTCGGACGACCACGCTGATCGGAGACTAAATGCTCTCTGAAGCGGCTGATGAACCTTTGGTTCGAAGTAGAAACTCTCTGGCTCATCTGGAGATACCTCAGGATTCTGATTGGTTATTCGGTCACGGGGCGCGCACTCTCCGTTAACGCTAAGATCCGAAAAACAGAAAGGAAAAACTTCGGAAGAATTAGTTTCTCAAGCTGTTTACGAATAAAATTTTACCGACCTCCTCAGAATTTTTGTCTGAGCCGTCAAATCTACTTTAATTTCTCACAACAGTTTTCTGATTGAGAAAAACAGTTTGCCATGAAGACATCGAAATCACTTTTTGATAGACAAATGCACGTTATAAATTAATTGTTGAAAGTCACTTAAACTTTTAAATTTGCAAATGGAAACAAATGGAGAGTATCATCACTTTAGAAAACGATATTATTTGATGGTATTAAGGTTTGCTTGGTGTTTAATTAGAAATTTTTTTATTAGATTTTTAACAAAAAGTTATTAAATAATGCATTGCTATTAAGTATGGTTAATTTTATTATAATTTAAAATGCCGAAATTGTTCACTAGCGCAGAAAATTTTAAGCACAAATATTAATAAAATTTATTAAAGCCTCTGTTATTAAATAATGAAGAACCTGTACGTATATTGTGGAAAAGCTGCTTCATCAAGAGCCACCAAATGTTTAAACATAAAGACTTCCACTCAAATATATGCACCTCGAACTGAATTTCTTTTTAGTTCTTGAATTTGTTTTCTTGCATTGTGATAAAACAACGGTAACTAGAACCATCTAGTTTTGAATAACAAAATTTCTATTCGTAAAAAGCAATTTAAAGTAAAAAAATAATTATAGAAATAAGTTTAAAAGAAATCATAAATAATTTATATTGCTACGAACTAATCTACAATATCATTTAAATTCTGAGAACATAAGTAAATCAAGTGCAAGTATCAAAATCTATTAACAAATATAAAATTGTAATAATTTTTTTTAAATCCTAAAAATAATAAATATGCATAAGTGAATAATTGTTGAGCTGGGTAGAAGACAGACTTAACTCCTCAAACCTAACTCTTCAATTATTCAGTTCGTGTTTCGTCATTTATGTAGGCAAGTGTAAAATTCAAAATCAAAAGTAAAACCAAATGATGTGACATACCAAAAGCAATTCAAACGAGTGGAACTTTTAGAAAAGAACAAATCGAATCCAATACAAAACAATACCCTTTATAATACCAATTTTTTAGAAAACCAATTTAATTTAGAAACTCTTGCCCACAAAAAACTTCCCCGACAAGAATATGCATATAAACAAAAAAGATACAGATACTATTAACACTTATTCCTTTTTGCTTATAAATATAAATTCCAACTTAGTTTGAATAAGAATGAATTAAAGATATTTGAGAATACATTTAGATACATTGATGATATTATAACTTTCAATAATAATTCTGCTTTAGAACAATGTTATCATACTATGTGTTATATAATATCAGACTATGAATGTTATCATACTATAAAGAGTCAATAAATTATACAGAAAAGTTATTGCCTGCCTTTTTAATATATAAATTAATAAACTGTGTTGGGACTTGGTTATTAACCTGAATACCAATTAGTTTTATTATTTCATCTTTTAATTCTTCTATTTCAGTACAAATGTTTTTTATTCTCATTATTATTTTGCTTTTCTAGAGATATTAGAGTTCCAATTAATTAGTTTAATAGTATTAAAATGGAAATTTCTCCTTTTGTCATATAATTTAATTTTACTGTGTTTAATTATAAGTAGGTCAAGATTTTCAATAATATCTTGATTAGTATTAGTTTTATTAAGTGTTAAACTATTTGGGTAAATTTTGAAATGTTTTAAAGCAGAATTATTATTGAAAGTTATAATATCATCAATGTATCTAAATGTATTCTCAAATATCTTTAATTCATTCTTATTCAAACTAAGTTGAAATTTATATTCATAAGCAAAAAGGAATAAGTGTTAAGTATCTGTATCTTTTTTGTTTATATGCATATTCGTGTCGGGAAGTTTTTTGTGGGCAAGAGTTTCTAAATTAAATTGGTTTTCTAAAAAATTGATATTATAAAGGGTATTGTTTTATATTGGATTCGATTTGTTCTTTTCTAAAAGTTCCACTTGTTTGAATTACTTTTGGTAGGTCACATCATTTGGTTTTACTTTTGGTTTTGAATTTTACACTTGCCTACATAAATGACGAAACACGAACTGAATAAGTGAAGAGTTAGGTTTGAGGGCAACTTCCCCTTGATAAGTCTGCCTTCTGCCCAGCTCAACAATTATTCACTTATGCATATTTATTATTTTTAGGATTTAAAAAAAATTTATTACAATTTTATATTTGTTAATAGATTTTGCTACTTGCACTTGATTTACTTATGTTCTCAGAATTTAAATGATATTGTAGATTAGTTAGCAGCAATCTAAATTATTTATAATTTCTTTTAAACTTATTTCTATAATTAGTTTTTTACTTTAAACTGCTTTTTACGAATAGAAATTTTGTTAAATTCAAATTTCATTCCTTGCAGCAATGGCGCAAGAGAATTATTTAAATTTAATTTAACTTTACTATATTCTTTTGAAACAATATAGTTTTGAATAACGTAATCCTTCACCGAATATGGGCATCTGGAAGCCCGAATTTGTAATTTGTTTTATTATCGATTTCATATTTTGAAACACTTTAACGAATTTTTGATTAACAAACTCAACGATTTCAAAGCGAGCAATGGCAGCACTGTACGTGAAAAAAAAATCATTTTTATCTCCAGCGCGCGAGACTGGGTATCGGAAAATCTAAAGATATGGTCATTTTAAAATTATTTTGCAATACTGCCGTTGAATTGAATTTTATGATTTTAGTTCGAAGAACATGATATTTAATCTATGAAAGTAACACACAAAACGTTAAAATACGCGCCTTTGTGCGCAATGTAAAATCTGAAAGATTTTTTTTAGGTTTGAAATTTATTTTAAATTTTGAATTTGTTTTCTACTTGTATCACATTTTATAAAAAATTAATGTTATTTTGATTAACAAACTCGGCGATTAAAAGGAATGTATTGCCACTCGAGAAAATGCAAAAGATTTATATTTCGAATTAAATCGAGAAACTTACTATTATTACGTGCGTACGGGTTGGTAATGGATTGAATGCGCACGGAACCGATGAAAGGTGATATAATATGTTTTCCAAAAACGCTGCATAGTTTTGGCATCACAGATATAATCAGTAGTTAACACTTCAAACTACAGAGAACGTTGAACCCAAAGAAAAAAATGCGCTATGAATGAAAATTTCCCTCAGGTAATTGTTCTAATCTATTATTATTTTTGTCTACTATATTCAGCTGATCATATCGCATGCGTTATAATGTATTCGGTCCCTCCTTGCAGCATGGCTTCGTGGTGTAACGGTAGAACACTCGGCGTGTATTCGAGAGGTCCGGGTTCGGGTCCTGGTGAGGGCATTGTACATTTTTCATCTCTCCTTCTTCAAAACAGTCTAATGACAATCCAAAGTAAGTTGCTAATTTTTCAGTTTCGCGTTTGAGAAACTAATTAAGGATAAGTTACTACTTTTTAGGAAAAATTACAATATTTTTATTTAATTCCATGAATTAGTGATTTAATGTATTAATATTTTTATATTTCGGAAAAAAGACAATGCTTCAATGATATTTTTGCTTTATTTTATTTTAGCAAGACAGCTTCGTTTCCTTGTGAAAGCATTCAGGAGAGGGGGGAATTTCGCTGTGTCATCTTTCAGGGTCTGACGCACTTCCGTAGAACATTCTAGAAAGAATGTTGCATTGTTCTATTGCTTGAATAGACTGCATACGTCAGGAATTTAGAGGGGATAACGTTTCACCTACAAGGAAAGGTCACTGTTTTGGCGATTTAAGTGTCCGGTTTGGCTCAGGGTTTTTGAATAGTTGCGCGTGAGCAGTTAGCACATTTTTGTCATTTGGGTGGGAAAAGGTGGAAATTGGTCTCTAATGAGGGGGTGAAAATCTAATTTTGTGGTAGCCTGTGTCTTTTTGTAATGGGAAAGAGAAATTTGAGTACGCGTTGTTGTTGCCGAGTCGCCTAGGGATGATGTAGTTTTCTCTTGCAGTCGTAATGACGGGGGGCAGTTATGCTTCCTGTCGGTCGGAAATGAATTAGCTGATTATCGAAGGAAGACATGATTTTGAAAGAAAGTTAGTTGCTTTGCTGCTGCTACTTTGCTACTAAAAAAACGTTTCCCCTGCAATGTGGAGGAAAAAGACTTTATGCGGGGCGATGGTGAGAGGAGGTAGCTTCTTTTCTGAACCTGGTAAGACAGAGGGAAAACTATGCCCTTAAGTAACATGCCTTTCCGCTACTATTTTGTTGAAAGCTGTTAGTAGTTTGAGATAAATACTATGTTACCGGAAACCCAGGGAGCTGTAAAAGATGCAATTCTACTCACGGGTCATCGTAATGTCTGAATGTGTATGTGAGGTTCACAGTCGTCGTCTTGAAGCATCGTCCTGATATTGCCAAAACTTTAGTAGCGACGTTTTTGGTCTATTCTCCTTCAACATCAATGAGTAAATGTAGCAATATTTTTACTGGACTAATTGATCATCTTTTTCTTCATACCTGCGTTACGCACGTGCCTCTCCAGAAGGGTGTCGACATGATTGTTTCAACTGTTACTGAAAGGGTTTTAGGTCATTTCCATATACCTGAAGTCGAAGTTCTGATGGCTCCATCTTCCAGTGTTTCTCTTGGTTCTTTCGAAGACTCCAGGTTCTCGCGGAGTGGTTAGGTCAAAGAATATGTTACTGTTAAGAAGGAAAACTTCGCAGAAGCAGAAGTGGCTCCCTTCCAACGAAAAGGGAAACAACTGCGCATGCGTGAAATATCTGTCGCCAAAAAGCGTCAAAGCTCGAAGCTGAATGTCGAAGTTGGTTTGGACAGGTTCGACTGTTGCGTTTAGCAAGAGTTTAAACAAAGAATAGGTTCTTTGGTTTCAAGAAGCGATATGGACAATGGAAGTTCAACAGCCAGTGAAGGAGAAATTTCACCTAACATTTCATCATTTCCGAGTTTAAATTATCGCGACAAGTCAAAGAACGATTCATCTTAACCCGTGTTCCTCAATTTCCTATACACGTCGCGGAGGGGGAAAATGTCGCCTAGGTACCAAAGAACCGGCATATAACAGAGGGCAAATTCTCGCCAACAGATTCTGACGCCAAATCCCTTGGCGAATGTTCCCTTTTCTTTGTAGCGGCGTTGCAGACAAAGTGGTTTACATTACGTCTATGGAGCCTTTCCTTCTTTACATAGAGGTTCTTTGGTTAGGTGAACTACCGGCTCCTGACTTTTCGACCGACTGAGTTGATTAGAGGTACAAATGACGTCCACCGAACATTTAGTTAAGTTTTTCTTATATTTATATATTTGTTTTAGTAAGAAATGTTGCTTTCTCGCGTAAAACTATCTTTTCCTAATGTATTTTTATGGGTTACTAAATTGATTAACTTAGAACTTAAAGTTAAAACTAGATTAGAGTGAAATGTTGGATGGAATTTTATGGTATCCTGTTGTTAAACTAATGCTGAAACCAATGGCAGGTAAAACTTGTGTACTATAACTGTTTCCAGTATCCTAATAGTTTTCATGTTAAATAGTAACTCAGGATGTCTGCTGTTATATTTAGTTGCCTAAGGTTTAAAGTTAATATATAGTAAATGTAGTAGAAACAGTGGATTACAGATTAAAATTGAAATGTGAACTTAAAGATAAATAAAATGTCTGATTTAGCTTGAATTGTTATTATGTTATCTTTTGAGTATCTTTCACATAACTGATTATTCACTGATGTACGATCCCGGAAATAAGAGGTAATACACAACGCAATCCTTCTTTAATTTAAGATCACAAAGATAGTTAAATAACTAAAAGTTATTTAACTTGCTAGTTAAATAACTTTGAACTTAGTAATTTTTAATTGTTACGGTCTCGCCAAATGATATTCTGGGATAGAAACCTCCCAACGAAACACTCCTAACTCTTTACACAATAAAATTCGCACAGCTGTTCTCACTATGAAAGAGCACAATCCGTAGTTATCACTTCGTACTACGAAGAACGTTGAACATACCGCAGTACATAAACTCTCAAAGTGCGCAAGCTCGCAGATTTACTTCTCAGTACTCTTAACTAATCTCTGAAATAAGCTGAAAACCGATGCTTTATCTGCTCTTCTATAACTTTTCCCCGTCGGCATAGAAATTTCCAATACCTTCTCGAAATTGGTGGAAACCATGCACAATTATAGTTACCTAGAACCGGATAACGTTGATTTTACAGAAAGATCGGACCAAAATGTCGCTAAATGGTCGTCAAATTTGGCGGCTTTTGGCACTCAAAATTAGTCGCGAAAACCATCAAAAGCTTCGCGATAGCCATTTATTTACCTCAATGCTAAGCGGACTTCCCTCTGTAACCGTAATGTTTTGACAAAGCTTGACATTCTTGAGGTTTTTCATGTTACATTATACATAAGATACTACAATTTTCATGTAATTTTACTAAAATTATTTACATATATAGAAATTTCGTTACACATCTAATAATGTGTGTTTTCAGATGACGTGCACTTTATATTTCATTCATATTATCATTTAATTTCGCCGTCAAAATTTTGTAATTACATTTATGGCAATTTGAATGCGTGTTTGTATAAATTCTCAATAATCAATTTATTCAAAATCAAACTTGAAGTATTTACTTTCTGAACTTTCTTAAGAATACCTTTCATTTTAGTTTTGATTTGCTTTTGTCTCTATAATCCTCAATAGCATCAAACTCTGTTTCAATTTTGTTTTCAGTTAACTCGCCGAGAAAACTTATGCGAGTATTTTGCCAAACATTCAACTTTAGAAACAAAAAATTTGAACTACGACTGTAGTTAAAAAAAAAAAATCAACCCACTTTTCTTTATAATTTCTACTAAAACGTTAAAGAATTTCGTAAACTTAGCTTTATGAATTTTTTTAAAAACTTTTCTTTATAATTTCTTCTAAAACTTTATAGGGTATTAGGGTTTTGGTGCTGGAGATGTGAAAAACGAGCTATGCCCTCGCCTTGGCTGGAACATGGACTTCTCGATTACGCTGCGAATATGCTTCCAATTACACCATTGCGGAAAGGAGGGAGAAAATACCTAACATGCTCCCCTTTTACCTTACCTTGCCAAAAAAATACCCTAGCCCTACCCGTACGCAATCGCCTGATCCTGGTGGTGACGAATTATCGTCCACCACCTTTTAGTTCGGGGGCCACTTTAGAGTCATTATGTTTTTTTTTTGGAGCAGGAAGAACGAAAAATGTGAAATTCCGTCCCCGGAACTCGAATCCTGAACTTCTCGAATATGTATCGAGCGTGCTTCCAATTGCACCACGGAGGCATGCGGAAAGGAGATAAAAAGTACGTTACAACGTTGACAAATTTCGTAAACTCAGCTGTGTAAATCTTCTTTTTAAGTTTAATAGCTTCTTTACTTTCCATTTCTATGCTTCAAAATCCCGGACAAACGCCTCCTGTGCCCCGTTTGAGGATACCAGAAAATATTCGCTTACGTGTCAAAATAAACTGTTACACCACCAGCAAAGCACGGACGTTAGAGACTAATGCATATATTTCTAAAGTTTCATTAATGCTTAAAATTAGTATTGCACAATAAATAAAACATATCTCTCGCGAACAACAAACACTCTATAATGAGCCTACTCATTATAGAATTTTAGCTCATTCTAAAAAGCGTTTTGTTGCCACTGCCAAGAAACAAATTAACGAAAATTATAAGTGGCCGAAAAACATTAAGGTTACTTGGTAACCCCAAATCGATGACACTACCGGTTTTTCAGTTTTTGTTAAAAACACACCTTAATACCCTTACTACACCGAGTAAAAATTTGAAACAGTCTAACGATAATAAATGGTATAAGGCGATACTTTTAAAAATTTTGACAGCCCTATAAATGTCATAGCCACATCAGCGTTGATTTTCTTTTACTTCTTAATTGTTTCAGTCACTTACTAAAAATCAGTATAGAAGAAGAGGATTGTAATTAGAAATGACTGCTATCAGCAAACTCTGTTTATATGCGTAAACTGATTTATTTCAGGCATTAAATAAAGTTAGAAAAAAAATTCTTTTCCACTTTTGAACTGACCTTTTTTCTGTTTTTCTTTTAAACGCAGCTCAGCAAGTATTTGTGTATTATCAGTCAAATTTGTTACGCTTCTTCAAAAATTGAAATTATTTATGATAAGCAATGAACAGAAAAAGGTGGCTAACTAAAAGTGATCAACTTCTCGACTTTAGCATAACTGAAAATCGTGTTGGGACAAACGTTAAGCTCATTAATTAATTAAAATACTCATAAACTAATTTTAAAAAATGGTATTATTAATATTGATTATTTAGAAAATAAATAATAATTAATTCGTATATTGAAATTATTTTAAACGTGTTTTACAAAACAAAAGCATGTAAAGAAAAATTCCGCTCGCATTTTTTGACTTTTCTTGGAATATTTCCAGGCAGATAAGGTTTCAAATGAAAGCTTTAAATTTATGTTTATATTAACCAATTGAATAACAGTGTGTTTTATTTTAGCTATTTAATAGCTGAAATAATATTGAAATTCAATAATAAAAATTTTTAGAATTTTAAATGATTTAATGACCATTTAGACAGTTTATATTCTTTAAATTGCGTTTCCTCAATTTGCACTTTTTGGTTGAATCCTTTTACTTAAATCCCTATAACTTACATAGATATGGACTAAATTATTTAATTTTTTAAATGTTTGTTTAAAATTATATGCTTATTAGAAATAAGGATGGGTTTTGAAAAATATTGGAAAGGAATTATTAAATACGCTCATGTCCGTAAATTAAGGATAATTCGGAGTCACGCGGAAATCGAACTCTAAAATAAATATATCACCTGTAAAATCACTACACACATCTTCAAGAATTATATGCAAATTTCAGGAAGTAACCAGATGACACCGACGGTACGTCACAATGACGAGATTGTAAGAGAGTGATATATCAGGAATACGGGCAAAGACATAAAATTGTTCGCAGGCGCTTTATAAGCGTTTCAGTGCAATAACCGAATAGTTATGACACAAACGACGCATTTGAATGATTTTTTACGTGGTAGAATTATCGGCCGTCTGGAATGTGGGCGTACCCAACTGGAAGTATCAGACGAACTTGGAATTGCCCAGAGTGTCAGCTCCAGGCTTTGGCAACAATTCCAAGATGATGGTAATGTGAGTAGACGTTACAGCACAGGTCGCTCCAGAGTTACAACGCCGAATGAGGACAGGTATTTGGCAGTTAGTGCCAAAAGAAACAGGCGGAGCACAGCCTCAGACCTGTCTCGTCAGCTCTTTTCAGCCACTGGTACGACAATTTGAAGGCAGACCGTGCACAGACGCTTAGGGCAGATTGGTATATATGGTCGTAGACCTGTCAGATGCGTTCCACTTACTGCAACTCACTGTCGCCTGCGGTTAGCCTGGAGTAGAGAGCATGCATTGTGGACACCGCAACAGTGGGCTTGTGTGATGTTTGCCGACGTGTCCATGTTTAGCTTGCAGTCTGATTCTTGCCGGACTTTCATATGGAGAGCTCCAGGTACCCGTTACCACCAAGAAAAAATCATTGAACGACACCGTTACGGTGGTGCAGGAGTGCTCGTTTGGGGTGGAATTATTCTGGGTTCCAGAACTGACCTGCATGTTCAAATTGGAACCATTACAACACAAATCTATCGGGACGTCATTCTGGAACAACATTTACGTTTGTTTCGGGGCGCCATGGGCGCACAATTTGTGTTTACGAATGACAACGGCCATCCTCACCGTGCAAACATCGTAAGCGAATGCCTTTAATCTGAGGATATCACCCGTATGGACTAGCCAGCATTCTCACCGGACTCGAATCCAGTAGAGCAGGTGTGGGACGTGCTTGGCCGACGAGTTGCAGCTCGTTAACCACCTCCTACATGTCTACCGAAACTTCGGAGAGCATTCCGTTTTGCATGGTGTAATATCCCTCAAGATCAGATCGATAATTTGGTACTCAGCATGCCTAGGCGTTGTACGGACTGTATTGCATCGTTTGGGAGACATACAATTTATTAACAATCATACCAACCATGTAATATTGGTTTTTTGTAAATAGGTTTTTTTTTTTTTTGTAATTTGCTCCAGGGAGAAAAAATCGCTAATTGTTTTAATAATATCAAACATATAGCATCTTTTTTTGCTCTTTACCTTTTGTTTAATAAATAAGCTTTACAAATAAGTCAAATTTGTTTTGCTACTTCCGTTGCCTGATTTTGCTTTATCCTTAATCTATGGACATGAGTGTAATTCATGCATTGCAAAATTGATTCTTAAAATTATTAGAAACATTCTAATAAATATAACAAAAACATTTGGTGTAAAACACTGAAAATTATAGGAGAAGAAAGACATTTCAATCGTTAAATATTTCTTCAATATTTTTAATTTAAAAAAAATACCGGGAGTTGTTTTTCTTTTCAGCTTAACGTCATTTTGTTTTGAAAAATCATTTAATAATATCCATAAAAATTAGGCAAAAGTTTGGAATGTTTCTAACTCCTTTGTCTGTGCTTAACTCAGTATAAACCTTGTCGAACTATGTAACCACTTATGGCTGAGTGTGTAAATGAAAAGTCCAAAGAAGGGTTAAACTCACTCTTCATTATCTCAAACTAAGCACATAGATGGCCCATTTCTCGGGCTTACAAGAAAGCCTCCACTTGGGCTTTAAATTAAGACACGAAAATAAGACACTAATCTAATGCTAACTAAACTGAACATAGCTGAACTGTACAATATCTAACGTGGTTGGTCTTAATTAAATTAACAGGCGAATATCAGCAGGTACGTTCAATATGGCCGAGCGTAGTTAGCTTTAATTAACGAAGTAGCCTCACGGCAAACACGCGCCCCTAAGGACTCCTAAGCTCTGCTGCTGAAGTAAGCGAAACCTTCCTTTAAATACTCTTTCTACCTTATTTACATGTAATACGATACTAAAACCTGATTAAGGTAGGGAAGGGTAGATGGGAAACGGGAATAAACAGTAAAGCATGCTTAAATAACTGTTAGAAACTTAAAGTAACTTCTACAAGTTTTTAAATGAAATGAACAATTCAAAAAGTACCGAATTGTCCATATGTTTAGCTCTAAAAGTCGTTTTTGTTGCAAATGTCAATAAACAAAACTAATAATAATTATAAGTAGCAGAAAAAGGCTAAATGAAAGTACGTATAAAATATTGTTGCGTTATACGGGTTCGTGGATTTGAGAGTATCCGATGAAAACACGATGCAGAACAATAAAAAGCACAATTTATTTACAAGAATCACTATTTACAGCACAGTTCCAAAATTACCTTTAAAGGCGTCGAAAATCTACAATAAATACGCTGAAACAATCAGCAACACAGCTTCAGGCTGTAACTGTAAAGGTAGCTTCACGGCAACACTAAACTTATAATAAACACCGTGGAAGAATCACCAATACACTGTCAAGCTATACTGTAAAGGTAGCTTCACGGCAAAGCACTATTCCGATCGCTTTCCGTTCACAAAACTCTCGCGTAGCTTAGCACTAACAGTAAGCAGCTATTCTCACAATGCCGGCTCTCAGAAACGCAGTGGTTTATATAGCTTTTCCTTAGGTTCCACACGTTTCGAGGAATATCTCGACAGGAAGTTATTCTAGAAGCTTCCCGATTGGACCATGGGATATCGCCAATTTGGTCGCCAAATGGGCGATAAAGTCGCCAATCTGGCAACCCTACCATACACTATTTTATGGCAACCCTAGTGCTATGCCGGAAAGCTTACATACAGAATTTTTCGCAACAATATCATAAACTGCATATCATCCGAAATACAGCAAATAAATTCTTTGTTAGATGGGCTTATTCTAGCCTTGTACAATTCAGGTAAATGAAATTTGGGGTCATTTTCTTCCATTTCATACCTTACTTTGTAAGGTTTTAGTTTAAACTAACAAGTTTTATGTTAATTTTCTCTTTCCTGTAAGTTCTTATTTCAACTTCCCGTTAGAATGAGTGCGCGTTTCAGCTTTATGCTAATTTGAGGTGGAGCCAAGATTTTGTATTTAAAAGGTTAGCAAGGAACTTCTCGGTGTGAGAGAGCTTTTAGTCTCAGATCACTGCGGCTCTGTTCGACGTCCACCTGACTAGCTTGTATTTAAGTTCTAAGCCTTAGCGCTGTTACGCTATTACTTATTGAAGTAATCTAAGTGCGTTAGTATTAGCTAAATCTTGCTACGCACCATTGATCGTTTAGCATAGAGGCCAACCTTGCGTTTATAGCTCTGAGAGCAACGACTTCTTAATTTTCTACTTAACTTTATTTTAAATTATTTGATTGTTCAGTTTAGGCCTAAGTGCGGTCATTATTTTCTGTTATCCCTTCTGAGTTGGGAAGTGGCTGTAAATAGTAGTTTAATAAAAGGGTAATTTTAAAACCCTCCCCGCGTGCAGTTATTCTATCATTTAACCACAGTTATTCTACCACAGAACATAGCTGCATTCAGCTCCCTGTTCGAGATCAAGACTTTGTTACAGTTACGAATATGTTCGCCAAAAGTATGCACAGAGCACTCAGTCCTGACAACTTATCAATCCTCAGCTTGTAAATTAAAAACTAATAAAATAATCATTAGTAACGTAATAAATGCAATTGAAATCAAGTCAAATTTTTTTAATAAACGCGAAAGAAGTAACTATATAAATACCAAATTACGTGTCTTCTTGCGTCATATTTGATTGCAGAAAACTTAAGTATAAATTTTAACAGAAAGCAAAGTGACCTGTTGAAGAAATGTTTTCAAAAATAACCTCATTTTAAAAATCTAAATCTGAAATCTGATCATCTAAATCGGAAAAATTCTGATTAATCACTGATACTAATACATATCTCATAAATCCTACTCTAGGAATCGATGAGAATTAACAATTGTCAAACAACAAAAAAAGTCATTGTTACACTGTTTAAAAAAGTAATTTTAAGCTGTCATAACTTGGGAGATAAAATAATGATATTAATTACCCAAGAATGACAATAATTATGGAACTTGACTTACCAGAGAAAAACAGATTTTCTTCCTTAAATATGACTCCTTACGGTGAAAAAATATTTTAGCTTAGAATATTAGATACTTTTTACAGCCTAGAAGAAACGAAAGGATGGAAAACTTATGTTTTAAGACATTTTCCGACAGATTAATGTGTTGTATCCAAGTCAATGAACTCAAAATCCACTTTTGTAAAACAGGAATTTAAAAAATTACTTAAAATTTTTTTTAGTTTTGCACTACGAATTAACCTCATTAGTTTTATTAATAACATATTCAATAGCTTTGCTTTTTATTAAAAAGACGTACAATACAATATCTCCTTATTTAAAAAAATGCCTGAATTAAAAAACTACAATTGCGTTGTATTACAATACATGTAATAACACAAGTGATGCATGATGTACATGACTATGGACGCACGTATTAGGATGTCTGAAAAGTCATGACGTATTTTTTCTACGTCCCTCAAAGGTCTTTATATTTATATAAAGAACAATAATAAGTCAACAGTACATTGCCCGTTTTATTTGACAACTTTTTATTTACTTTAAACGATCTTTGTAATTCCTCATTCCAAAAAGAATCTAGCTTTATCGGCGAAGCGCTGAACAAGGAGCTGATTTGCGGCCTCATCTGAATGTTATACCTCAAAAGAAATTTTAAAGAGAATAAAACAAGTGAAAATCTGAGGGCACAAGATCAGGTATACGCTTGGCAACACGTTTCGTCCCAAATCCAATAACTTTGTAAGATGATCAAACTTATGTGTGTATTGCTTCCAATCTCCTACCAACGAGCCAACAAATCAGTTCGAATGTGTACTGCCGCCAATTGGGCAGATTCAGCGAATCCATTTTCCAGAAACTTCCAGAAACAGCTTCCAGAGCTTAATCGTAGTGGAACTGAATTTCATTCCGATAATGCGAGAACGCACACATGTTTGATCATCTGACAAAAATTATCCTCAAGCTCTCCTATGAATCCATTTTAAATCCATTTTAAAGCCCATTTTGGCAAACATGGTCATTTATTCTGTTAATATATATAGATTTCATGCAAAAAAGTTGTCAAAATTCATTCGAGAACGATCAAAATGGATATTTCTACTGAAATACGGTATTCGAAATTTTTCGCGATCACAATACTTCCTTTACTTCGTACAAGGAATTAAAAAATTAGGTAAAATCTATAGTGTGGCTTAATGTTTCAGTCTCACCTTTACTTCCTTAATGCATCTTTACTTACTTAATACAACTTTACTTAATACGTCTTTACAAACTTTACTTAATACATCTTTCTTATTTTATCCTTTGACCACGAGATCTACTCGTTCCAGAATTGATGGCCATGTTAATGGCAAGCAGTTTTAGGATAGAGGAATAGATCGTAACTATATGCAAGAGTTTTTTACTTAAAGCTGACTAAATGCCCTTTAAATTGTCTATTGGTGATTCAACGCTGGCCTCGCGTCAGATTGGAAATCTCGAGATTTTGTTTGTAAATTAAAATTCTTGTAGGCTCTGCTAGAAGAAAAATTATTTTGATATTAGAAGCAGTTATAGAAACTTGCCAACCAAACCATAGTTTGATGGTCTCGTCACTGACAACGTTGCTGGGGGTTCATCTCAGGGCAAAATCGATACTGCACCCGCGAGAAACAGCGGAACACACAAGTAGAGCAAATCTTATGTGAAAACTGAACCCAGATTTTTAATTTTGTGTGGTGATAGAGAGCCTTTCTTAACTTCTGTACCACTGAAGGTGGTATTTAGATGGTTATAAAGAAGAATATAAGACAACTTTCCAAAGAAAGGCAATGCTTTCATGAAAATCTTTCCGAGGAAACTGATTCACATTTACTTTACTAAAGAAATTTCTACTAATGGCTTGCATTAATGGGCCTGCGTTTAATACGATGCACATCCTGATAATAAATTTTTTGGATGTTTGTAGTTGCCATTCGTGACAATGAAAAATCTTCTTAGTAATTAGTATAATCATAAAAAATTTCTCATGAAATGATACAGCTCACCCGCAAGAAGACTATAAATAAAAGGCAAATCAAAAACTGCTTCTTGATGCCTGAAGTTTACGTATAATTTCATTAAACGTCTTTTCTTTTTTACGACTTGAAACCAAATAATTTTACTTATACATTATATAGATTGTGTGAAATATTTTTTAATGTACAAGTGTCACAAAAAGAAACTTACCCTTCTTAGGTTTTTGGCTTGCTTTGTTACTTAAACATGCAAAACACGCGGGAGATATTTGCCTAAGGGAAGGGATGCCTTCGTGGAGGACTTTCTAAAGAAAACTGGTTCGTATACACGTTACATATAGGCAGATTTAAGAAAAGACTATGCAGTCAGCCCGTCCGCCTCGATTCGAACCTAAGTCGAAACTACCGGCATTCAGCGACTTTACCACCAGGCCGCTGAAAGACCTCTTTCAAAGTTCAACCAATAAAAGAACAAGAGGGAAATATTTAAAATCTCATATTTTACAATTTTCCAGAATTTTCATAAGAAAATATATTACGGCTTATTGAAGATGAAATAAGTCACACGCTCAGTTAAACATACGATAAATGTAATAATAAAATATGAATGTTTTTTATTCAAACAAATGTCAAGTATAAAGGTGGTTAAAGGGAAATTCAAATTTAATTTGATTGAAAATATAACACAGGAGTTACGTTGTCTAAATTAAGCCACTGACATCTTGAAACGTCTGTGCTTGTATAATAGTGGGCTCACCAGCGGCCGAGCGGTAAAGTCGCTGAGCACTGGCAGTTCCGTCCGGGGCCCGAATCCCAGCGGACCGGTCGGCTGCATGAGCGCTTTCGTGAATTTTCTCACGTGTGACGGATATACGAGCTAGTTTCCCTTACAAAGCTCTCCACGAAATCATCCCTTCCCTTAAGCGGATAGTCCTCGAGTGCCTTGCTGTAAACAAATAAATCAAACCTTATGTAATATCTTAAGTTAAGAACTACAGAACTGCATAGCACTTTAATCCCAAATCCCCCCTCGCAAACTTATCATTAAAATATCTTTCATACCTGAATTCCTAATTTATATAAACATTTTAAAACATATAAAATTTAATTTTTGACGATTAGCGCTAATTATGTATACTGAACAAAGAAATAATTAGTGTTTAAATATTGAAGTGAGACTGTAAAGGTTTAATTAATTTCGCATAATTTATGTAAATACCTTTATATATTGTGATAATAATAAAGTTAATAAGAAATATTTCCGCTTTTAGCACAAAGAACCTCGAGGACTTCTGTGCTAAAAAGGGGTGTAGGGATTATTTTAATTTTTTAATACTTATTTTTAATTTTGAAACCCTTTTCTCTCAATTCTTGTTTCACATCTATAACTTCCTACCAGAACGAGTTTTCAGTATCGCATTTTATGTAAGTGAGGTAGAACCCACTTACATAGACTTTCCCATTAAGTAACTGAACTTCCCAATAAGTATTTAATGGGAAGTTCAATCGCTTTCGTAGAAGAGCTCAGAAGTTCACGGTACAGAGTGTTTTGCCTTCGGACCACGTCCTTGCTTTAAGCTTATTTTACTACGTTCGGCTGTAGTCTTACGTGCCTGTTAGTATTCACCGATGAGGTTCAATTACGGCCCAACTCGGTTAGTCATTTCTGTACAACTTCGGCTAAAGTCAGTTAGGATTAGTTTAGTTCCTTATTTTCTATCTTAAGCCCAAGTGGAGGCTTTCCTGTAAGCCCAAGACGGGCCGTCTGTCAAATATTCCTTTGAGTGAATAAAAGGGTATTTTAACTCTTTCTTGGACTTGTCTTTATAGTTGAAAGAAGACCAACGAATTGTCGCTAGACTCTGCCCCAGTGTCTAGTGAAAGACGCGTAAATTAACTAGAACTTTATAGAGGAAGCATACACATGTGCTTCCACCTTCACTAAGGTACTGACTGTACTAGTTTTGTGTAGATACGTTTTACTTCTTTATCATGCTACCACACTTTTATAGTGTTCTTAATCACAAGCTTTTTTGTCGTACAATCCATTTCGCTAAGCAGTTCCTTCAGAATTGGCCATAAGTTTTCGATCGGATTTATGTCTGGTGAATTGAATTTGCAGGAACAATAATTTTATTTTCTAACATGAACCTTCTGACAGATTTTGAATTGTGGCGTGAGCCAAGTCAAGTAGAAATATCTCGGAAAAAGCTTTTGAGAAATGCACAATCGTACGTTTTAAAATTTCCATGTGCTTCGATAAATTCCTCATTCCGTCAATCGTAACGTGATTTCCAGTGCTTAACTTCAGCGAAGAAGCGTAAAGCATTTGTTTTTGAGGATATTTTATGGTTTGTCGTATATTTTGAGGTCTTACCGATTCAGCCTTGCTTCGTATAACAAAGTTAGATGTGTAACCACGAGTAAATAAACGAGTCTCACTGCTGAAAATGACTTTTCCTATAATAAATAAGCCAGTCATTTTTTATCCAAGATTTGTATTTTTTTGGCCCTCAATAATCATTTTGCGCAATTTGATATGTCAACAGTTATTTTTAATAAGCTTTCTCGCTTTCCGAGCAGCAGTGAGAAGTCCATGCTGCATGTTTGAAAGATTAATATCAATGCCAATGGAGAACAGATCTCTTTTTGCTGATTTTTGCTCCATTAATAATGCTTAGATTTTGGAGTTGTTTTACGTTTCCTTCCCCATTTGCCCTGCATTTCTGGGAAAAATGTTCCCCATGTGCCCTTCATTTCTGATGAAAATGACCCAGTTTCATCGTGTCTGCACAGCATTAGAGAAACGCTAGATTTTCCAAAACCAGCTGCGGAAGCAATATTTGTTGCATTTATGGTTGTGTGGTTGTTAAGTTTGATCATCTTTGCTCGTTTTCTAGACGTTATACCAATTTTTAGTACCTTGAAATGAATGCATACAAAATGTACTTAAAATTTATGTAAAAGTAAATTTATATTTCCACGGAAACAAGCTTAAAAATGGTACAATAATAGTAGGTTATTGTCTAAACCAGGGCTTCTTAAACTATGGGTCGCGACCCCATTTGGGGTCGCGAGAGATTTTAATTTCAAATATTTATATATAATATA
>KK121905.1:0-26474 GCA_000611955.2 Stegodyphus mimosarum | reverse complement strand
AATAGAATATCTGATATTAACAAGGATCAATTAATACAACTTATTACAAGAATTAAAGAAAGCCCAAAATTTTCAATTCAGTTGGACGAAACAACTGATTTTACTAAATTGGCTCAGTTGTTAGTATATGTCAGGTACGTTTATAAAGAAAGCGTGGAGGAAGAATTGTTATTTTATCGTACTATGGAAGATTATACTACAGGGAAAGACATATATTGTAAAGTTGACGAATTTTTAAAAGCAGAAGGTTTAGAATGGAAAAATTGCTGTGGAATATGCACAGATGGTGCAAGAGCGATGACGGGCAAAAATATTGGTTTTAAATCATTTTTTCAAGCTGCTCATTATGATCATATAACTTTTACTCACTGCCTTATTCACCGAGAGGCTCTTGCAGCAAAAAAATTAGCACCAGAATTGAACGATGTGCTTCAGGATGCTGTTAAGATCATAAATTTTATTAAGAGCCACGCCCTTAACAGTCGCTTATTTTCAAATCTCTGTAAGGATACGGATTCCAACTACACAACTTTGTTATTACATGCAGAAGTAAGATGGTTGTCAAGAGGTCAAAGTTTAAGAAGATTATTGTTATTAAAGGACGAGATCGAAATATTTTTAACCGAACGAAAATGTGAACTTGCCGCTTTTTTTCAAAATGACTTATGGCTATCCAAGCTGTGTTATTTGTCAGATATTTTTGCGAAGTTAAACGATCTCAACTTGTCTCTTCAAGGAAAATATTGCGATATATTTACTTCAAATGATAAAATTGAAACTTTTATTAAAAAGATCAACATTTGGAAAAGTAGGGTCGAAAAAAATTCGTTCGAAATGTTTTCCAGTGTCGACAATTTTGTAATCGAGAAAATTCATTGTAAAACTTTTATTGCAAAAATTATTGTAGATCACTTAAAAGCGCTAGAAATACAGTTCCGGACATATTTTAAATTAAATATTGATTTCCAAAAAATAGTTTGGATTCAAAAGCCGTTTTGGATTGGCTTAAGTGAGATTGATCACCTGCCACTTAAAGCTCAAGAGGAATTTGCTGAGCTTTCGAGTGACTCAAACTTAAAACTACAATTTCAAAAAAAGCCCTTGACTGAATTCTGGATCGGAACTAGAACTGAATTTCCCACAATCGCTGATATGGCGTTAAATGTACTTCTGCCATTCAACACCACATATTTATGTGAAGTTACTTTCTCAGCTTTAACACATATTAAATCCCAATATCGTTCAGCGTTAAAAAATGTTGAAGAGGTCTTACGTCCAGCAGTTTCAAACATTCCACCAAGATTTGATTTGTTATGCAATAAAAAACAGGCACATCCATCTCATTAAATTTTTTACTTATACTTTAATTTAATACTTACCACGCAACTACTTGAATATATTCGAGAGAATTAAGACGGTCAGAATCCACTTTTATTTTTGAAACTATAATAAATACAATTTTATAATTTTTTGCGCAATTTTTAATTTTAGATTTTTGTATGTTTCAAAACGAATTCTAAACTTATATATTTTCATATGTATATGTATATTGTTACCTAATAAATAAATCATCAAAAAATATTAATTTATTTTTCTTTTATATTTGTATGGGGTCGTCAAGAAACTCGCAATCATAAATGGGGTCGTGAATGACAAAAGTTTAAGAAGCCCTGGTCTAAACAGTTCTAAGTATTCAAAAGTGAACAAACATCCAGATTACATTACGGCGGATGAACCTGCTGGTAACCAACTTAAAGTTCAATGAAAAAAAAACTCTTTGTCCTAATTAATTTGCAGCAATTTTAAGTACACTATTTGAATCATTTTTAATAATTAAAAATGGTACAATAATCTTAATTTGTTGTCGAACCAGTTCTACGTAATCAAAAGCAGACATCCAGATGATATTAACGCAGATGGACCTGCTGGCAACCAACCTAAAACTTTGTGAAAAAAATCCATTTGTCCCAATCAGTTTGTACACTATAGAATATGGGCTGAAATATTTTGTTTTCTTTCCTTCGAAAGTAAGGAGTTATGACATACAATATTACTAAATTACTGGACAAAAGTAAGCTGCAAAATATCGTATTTACTCGAGTATTCCACCCCGAGTACCACAGATACTTTAGCTAGTGATTATACCGCTTGAAAGCAGACTGGGAGGGGGAAACACGAGGCGTATTTTATTTCGGAAGAGACGGGTTTAGTGATAAACGTAGCATATTAAAATGTACGCATACAGACATACTAATATTATTATATTATGTGTTTCAAACTACTTATCAGTTTCAATAATATTCTTTTTTACTTGCACAAAATAATCTCGGTTCTTACGTATTAACGCGACCACACTAGTAGAAGTCGCCAAACTTTCAGAATAAGCCAAACTCTGGCAACCATGTGCATAAATATTTCTCCGGCAACAATGCTGATAACAATCATGCAACACCGCTTTTTCGTATGCTGCTTTTTTGCTGTACTGCAAGTTCCAACGGCCTTTTATAAACAAATTATGACTTTTTTTTTATTTTTAGCCTTAAACCTAGTTTAAAATATGAGCTTGTGGATTCGCCAGCAGTGGAAGGAAGTGCGGTAAAATGTCTGCAGGAATATAAAATTTTGCTGAAATTTTTTTGAAGAGAACAACGAGGAAATGCGTTCCCCTATGCGACCGCTGCTGTCGTTGTTTGATCGAAGCCGAGTCTCCGCAATTCTCTAATCTTTTTTAAGTGAAAACAGATCGCTGTGTACTTAAAGAGAGGAATAGAACAAAAAAATTACAGAAAGACATGAATAAGAATGTAAGTTTTTTATTTCTTATGCATGACGTAATCCTTATTTAATAATTTTAATCTGTGCTTGCAATTGCTAAAGTATGCTTTCTTTTCATATATTGAAGATGTTTACCGATTTACTATAAATATCGGTAGTTTGAGAATCTTTATTAAAAAAAATGCCAAAACGACCAACTTCCACTCTATAAGTAACTTTTACCTTTTCATCTGTAGAAAATTGCCAAATTGCGCCAAGGTGATTGCGTTAATACGTAAGTACCACGCCATCTTATTTTACACATACTTTATATTCTTATCACAAATCAGGATTTTCTAAATCATATGCTGAAAAAACTACGTAAAACAAATACGAGTAAATGCGGTTTTAATGTTTGTATTTGACTGTTCAATTAAACATTTCCTGTAATCTAAAAAAACAAGTAGATTTATTCACTTGCATTTCCACTTTTCTCCAAAAGTACTTGCTTTAGATGGAAGTCACGCAATTAGTAATTGGGTGATGTAGTCTTATCCCAATTTAATGGAAATAAACAACTCTACAATCCAAATACCCTTTTCGTAAAATCCCAGCTGATCCTTCTTACTTCTCATTTTAATTGCAGCTTTTTTCTCTCCTTACTTTTATCCCTCTTCACTAATTTAAGGCAAAAGTTCAACAACAACAAAATAAGCTCACATTAACTCAGTGCCTAAGCTTACTTTCCAATAAAAATTGAATTAAAAATTTGTTTTCTGCGAATAAATTGTTGGCAGATTCAATTACGATGATGCATCCGAAGATTCCTTTAAAAGATATACCTCGAAGGGTTTTGTAGAATGGAAATTTGTCCTCAAACCTTAGAATATCTTCAGAGTAATATTTTCAGTTAAGAGGAATTTTCGATTCGAAATAAAAGTTCATTCATGCGGCATAAACAAATCTCACTGTTTGTTTTCTTTTCTATTTTGGTTTCCAACATTTTGGATGAAGCTTCTTCGATTTCTTTGATCTACAAGCTGATGCATCATTTCTGATATAATTTATTTTATGATAGAATTTCGTAGCTGACAAAACAATTTTAGTATTTCTTCTTCAACATTTTTCCACTAGATTGAATATTTCGAAATGCATAATGCATCAAATTCTGTTATGCTTGATGTATATTCTTCTTTCATATAAAAATTAAAATGATTCATAAAAGATCTACGTATCACCTTTCCAATTTATCAGTCAAAAAAATAGCTGTCTTGAAGACATTCAGTAATGTTATTTGAAATCCATATGAATAAAGATGAGTGTCCTTGTGTTTGATACAAATCTGCAGTTTTATTCTGATCTGGACGACATTTTTCGCACTTCACCTTCAAAACGAGAAGAATGTCACTGCCTACATATGATCTTGAAAACCCACCAGACGGGATATACGGCAGATGAGGCAACAGCGCTCGCATAACATTTATCATGTGTTCACGTCGCTGTTGTAGCGTTCCCGCTATCATGCATAACAAAAAATCCATAATTGGTTTTTTACAGAAAATAAACGTGTCAGGACTGAGTGTTCGGTGCAGCCACTTCCCAATTCGGGAGGGATACAGAAAATAATGACCGCACTTAGGTCTAAACTGAACAATCAAATGATTTAAACTAAAATTAAGTAGAAATTAAATAGTAGTTGCTCACAGAGCTATAACGCGAGGTTGGCCTCTAAACTAAAGGATGCGTAGCAAGATTTAACTAATACTAACGCACTTAGATTTACTTCAATAAGTAATAGCGTAACAGCGCTACGGCTTAGAATTTAAATACTAGCTCATGGTCATGACGAACGTTGAACAGAGTAACAGTGGTCTGAGACTAAAAGCTCTCTCACACTGAGAGGTTCTACCTCTCGCTTAAATAAAACTTGGCTCCACTTCAAATTAGCATAAAGCTGAAACGCGCGCTTATTCAAACGGGAGGTTGAGATAAGAACAGATAGAAAAAGGCAAATTAAAATAAAACTTTGTTAGTTTAACTAACACCTTACCAACGTTAATATTTCTAAACAGTTTGAGTCTGATATCACGTCACCCATCTTTGGTTCACGTCGCCTTTGCTGCGTTCCCGTTACAGGTTCTTACTAAAACTGTTAGATGGCGCCACGTTCGTTTATTCTTAAGAAAAGCGCAAAACTTTCCGGAAGTATACAGAACTCTAATGCAAAATTTAAGCGCATTTTCTAACAATTTTTCTCGAATGTTTCCGAAACATCGAAGAAATTGGCCAAAATGGTTGGTGATTTTCCGAAGAAAGACATAAGTGATAACAAAGCAAGTATCAGTTCTCACTAGAGCTGTTAGATGGCGCCATATCAGTTACATATTTAGAAGGGTGGAGAACTTCTAAGAATAGTGAGAACGTTTAAAGAAGCATTTAAATGCCCTTTCTGTCAGCTTTCGACGAATAATTCGAGAACAAGACTTCGAAGAAACGTTCTACTATTCCTTTAAATGAAGCCTCTTCTCTTTGCGTAAAGCGGTACTTTAGTTATCTAATAAAAATTCCGAAGACCATTACCAAGAATTCAGGATTCTCTAGTAAAGGTGTCGTTGTAAACAAGACAGAGTGAAAACCTACACCTCCAGAACTCTAACAAAAGAGCTACTAGCGGCTGAGCGGTAAAGTCGTTGAACTCTGGTAGTTCTGTCCGCGGTTCGCTTCCCGTCGAACGTGCTGGCTGCATAGGAGTTTTCGTGGTTTTCCTCATGTATAACGTATATACGAGCCAGTTTCCCTAAGAAAAACCTCCACGAAGGTATTCCTTCTCTTAGCGGATAGCCTTCGAATGCTTTGCTGCAATCAAAAAAGCCAAACCAAACCATTCTTAGAAGGTGCTTAGCACTTACGTGTTACGGCAACTACCTTAGTAGAAGTTACCAGAGTTTCAGAATATGCCAAAATCTGCGAACCACACTATATTCAGGCGTAACAATTATTCTGGCAACCATGCGCATGACAAATATTCAGTTTCTAACATCGCCATTTACGTATAAGTCGTTTTAACGGCATTTATAGAAAAGTTATGATTATTTGTCTTAATCACAATTTTAAAATTCGTGCTTATAGGATTTTCCTACAACAGAAGAAAACAGAGGGAAAATTTCTGCGGAAATGCAGTATTTTGCTCCAAAATCGCTAAAGAAGTAATAGTTCGAATCTTTTCTAAAAGCAATTCCCACGAAATTTTCATTGTAATAAAACAAAAAACCCGTTTGTTTATTGTCTTCTGAGATAAATATACAGTTGAAACTTAAAATATGTATGTTTGTTGTCGAGACATTAGGTTATTTTCGAAGCAGGAGACATGACAAATGAGCAATGCCTTCGCCGGTAATAGAACCAGGGGTCTCTCGATTTCGCGTCGAGCATGCTGACCACTACACCACGAAGGTATGCGAAGAAGGCGGGCGAAATACCTTATATACTCTCCCTTTTAAAGGGCGACTGGTGTTTTGAGGACCCAATCGCCAAATCCCGGTGGTGGAGAATCATCATCCATCACCTTTTTAGTTCCGGCGCCAGTGTAAAGACATTAGGTTATTTCGGAAGCAGAAGTAATGAAAAATGAGAAACTCCTTCGCCGGGGATCGAACTACGGACCTCCTGATTACGCGTCGAGCGTGCTGACCACTACACCATGAAGGCATGCAAAGAAGGCGGAAGAAATACCTTATAATATAATATATAATTTTTTACTCCGTGAAATTAGAGAAATTTCGCCAAGGTGGTTGAGGTAACAAGTAAGTAAGTACCCTTAGCAACATATCTGTGCTGTCGTCCGTTGTAACCACCAATTGATTTTCGATAAGCTGTGTTTTGTTTTTATGAACAATATACGAGGGGCACTCAAAATGTTCCCAGAATTTCGTTGTAGCTCTATATTACCGCAATATAGGTACACACTTAATTAAGCGCCTTTAAAATAGTCTCCTTCAAAACACACTCACTTGATCCACCGCTCCACTATAAAAAGAATATAAATTCACTATTATAGCTGTATTTTTTCCCTTACATTTTGTTAGAAATACCTCCACGAAGACATCCCTCCCCTTAGGCAGATAGCTTTCGAGTACTTTGTCATAATTAAATTAACTAAACCCTTACCTTTTTGAAATAAATGGTTAAAATGCATGGCCTGCATTCTACAGAGCAGTAGGCAGTGGATTATTCTTGAAGTTATGGAATTCTAGCTTAAAAAATATATGTTACTATGGACACGATAAGCTCAGTTGACTATGGCCGACAAAACGGTAATAGATTGGAACAGCTACCTACGGAATGTCTGTACTTAGAGCGTTCGAAACAAAACTCCTGATAAATTCGAAGGATGTAATAAAATAGTAGAAACTGACAAAAGCCTTTTGACAAACGCAAAAACGGTTTGGAGCAACTTTGGCGAGATCTCACCAAATTTCATGGTTCGATGATAGCCAATTTTTACAGTCATAATACGTAAGTACCTCAAAATCTTAAAACCCGAATTAGGAACTATGAAATGATATTGCTACATCCAGTTTTAGGAAGTGCTTAGTGGTTTAAAATCTCAGAAGTTGGAAAATTAGATACAGTATTACTCACTTGTTCTGAAATCTATATATACATATTTTTCCCGAATGATATAGTTTATGCAGTGTCGTAGGATGAGAGTCTTTGCATAATTTTTTGAAACTTCGGATGCTGATGTTCTAGGCTTCAAAAACATTTTTCTAAGATGTATAGCCATTCCCAAATAGCACAACCAAACGCGCTTTATAATTACACAGTAATTATAAACTTTTAATTAGTTAACTTGTCAGGACTGGTTGTTCGGTGCATATTCTTGGCGGACATCTTTGTGTAAATCTTAAGTCCTGATCTTGAACAGGGAGCTGAATGCAGCTATGTTCTGTGGTAGAATACTGTGATTAAGTGGTAGAAGAACTGCACTTTAGAGGGATTTAAAATCCTCTTTTATTAAACCACAATTATATACAGCCACTTCGCAACTCGGGAGGGATACAGGAAATAATGACCACACTTGGGTCTAAACTGAACAATCAAATTAATTTAAACTAAAGCTAATTAGAAATTAAGTAGTCGTTGCTCACAGAGTTATAACGCGAGGTTGGCCTCTAAACTAAAGGGTGCGTAGCAAGATTTAACTAATACTAACGCACTTAGAATTACTTCAATAAGTAATAGCGTAACAGCGCTACGGCTTAGACTTTAAATACTAGCGAACGTTGAACAGAGTAACAGTGGTCTGAGACTAAAAGCTCTCTCACACTGAGAGGTTCCTACCTCTCGTTTAAATAGAATTTGGCTCCACTTCAAATTAGCATAAAGCTGAAACGCGCGCTTATTCTAACGGGAAGTTGATATAAGAACA
The DNA here is from genome assembly GCA_000611955.2 of Stegodyphus mimosarum. Taxonomy (NCBI): domain Eukaryota; kingdom Metazoa; phylum Arthropoda; class Arachnida; order Araneae; family Eresidae; genus Stegodyphus; species Stegodyphus mimosarum. Next base: position 18,289 of record KK121905.1, on the reverse strand, counting down.
GATAGAAAAAGGCAAATTAAAATAAAATTTTGTTAGTTTAACTAAAACCTTACAAACTTGTGGTCTTTCACTGCGTGGAATAATTTTAGCCAATTTTCTGATAAGCTGTCGAGCTCAGATTTTGCACACACCCTGTTGCTCAATGAAAATGATGAAACCATTTTTTAAAATTCGATTTATATTTTTATGCTTAACGTTTAAAAATTTTTAACTTTCATATTGTTACGAATTTCGTACACATGCAAGGAATTTCAGTGAAATTATATATATGAAATTGTGTATTTTTTATAATTAGTTTGAAGTGTGACTACTGATTACACTCTGTGATACTGTGAAGAGCTGTTCGAATATTTTTGTGGAAAGTTCCAGAGCTGTGAAGTATTTCTTTTGAAAATATAAATTTTATCAAGCTCTCACTGCTTCTGTGTGCCCAAAAGTGTTACGAGCCCTTAAGCACTCAGGAATATCTTCATTTAACGAACAAACAATGATATTAGAATTTTACTGTTTACATTATCGAATGGAGCGTATAAAAAATCTTTTCAGTGAAACATGAACAGAAACTGTAACTTCATATCTGAATGTTTGGCGAATTTTTGAAAAAATCTTGATTTTTTTATACTCTTTGACGTTTGGGATGCTAAAATTTCAGTATCTAAAAATGTACCAAATAAAATATTAGAAATTTACACAAATTGTGCAACAAACCGTTTACCCTCTTGCAAACAAGGATGATAAACAAAATATTAATCCAGTGATTTCCTACGTTTTTTTAAATGAGGGTGCAGTCTGAAGCAGACGGAGGGAAAACATTCTCATGGAAAACTTACTTTTAAGCTTGCCATCTTAGCGCACTTAATGACGAATTGATGGTATTCGTTTTCTCATTTGAACTTTAAATAAAACTCTCATTAACATTGCTATTACATCCAATTTCCGAAAGTGAATATTCAAAGCGATTTCTCCGATTGCAGCGGGTTTTGGTTTATTTCGAAATTCTTTTGTAATTTATTGCTTGTGTTTTAATAATTATTAAAATTTAATCATTAATAGTGTAACTGAGACTAAAAGATCGAAAATAAAATACAAGTAAGAAAAGATTTTTATGTAATAAGCTTTCATTTAAATGGATTTGATAATTAATGCACTAAAAGAAGAAAAAATATTTATCATATAGTTTATAGGTTAAATAATTTTATTTATATAATTTATCTATAATTGTATTCGATAATAATAAAAGCTTGGAAATACTTGAATAACGAAATCTATTAATTGAATTGCATTGCCAAATCTTTTTTAATTTATCATGGGCACGCCTTTTTATTACTCGTGATACAATACGATTTTCAATAAAACCTCTGTGAAAATTGTAAATTAATTTCTGAATTTTTGAAAATCGCTCGGCTTTCTAGATTGTTTGATGTGTATGATATTAAAATTTTAATACCTAAAAATATATCGGATATAAAGTTTTGAAATTTTCAAAGATTATAAAACAGTATTTTCGCAATATTTCAAAATAAGAATGATAGAAAATATCGATTGAGCGATTTTCTACACTTTTTTAAATGGGCTGCAGTCAAGCGGATGGCAAAAAAGAATGTTTCTTCCAGAAAAAGTCCTTTTGAGTTTGCCATCTTGGCCGAAACTTTGTCTGAAACTGCATATGCAAAGCGATTTTTTCATTTCCTGAATGATAGAGAGATATTTTTCTTTATTTCATAATTTTCTTATAATTTATTGCCTGTTTTTTAATAAAGATTAAAAACTAATTAATAATGTCATAATGTGACGCGGACACCACATGATTTACTCGTACGGAATATTAAATTATACGCATTTTATGCTGTATTTCATTTAAAATTATTTCCTCGAATTTCATTCGAGATAGATTTCTCATTCAATTAATTAAGTTGTCACTTCACGGCAAGGCAAAAGTTTATAAAACCACTAAATATCTTAATTCAAAATTGAAAAATATAGAAAAACGTAAAACACCAAAGACAGTTAAAATAATTAGAAAAACAAATTTTACAATTAAAATCAGCGTTTCTACGCATAAGCAAGCAATTCGGCCAGCAGGCAACAAGGCAGATTTTCCGTGTACAAAACTGAACGTTTACTTTTGGTCCCATTTGGCAAAAAAACACTGAAGGTGCAGAAACTGACTTAATTTACTATTCTGCTAAGTTTAAAACGTAAACAAATATGGCTGCCATGGTAAAAAAAATTAGGCTCAGTCGCACTTAAACAACTATTAAATTGTTAATAATTCTTCAATAATTCATGCAGATTAAATAAAGGCATAAAACCCTTTAAACGTTTTTAAAGCAATGAATGCACGATTTACCAACATATAAGGATACAAAAAACTGAGCTCAGTGAGAATCAAAAAGAGAGGTGCACAACAACATGTTATAGCAGCCCTAAGTACAAAATTTTAACGTTCTCAGACCACATGTTTTTTAGTTATGCGAGATACATACGTACGTTTAGAAGTTACAAAAACCTCTTCTGAATCCATTTTATATCAATTTTATAATCCGTTTGTAGGAAAAAACTCCTTTATTCTGTCCCTACGTACAGATTGTAGAGACATCAGGTTATTACAAAGCAGGAGAGGTGAAAAATAAGCAACGCCTTCGCCGGGAATCAAACCACAGACCTCTTGATTACGCGTCAAGCATGCAGACCACTACACCACGAAGGCATGCGAAAAAGGCGGGAGAAATACCTTATAAGATGTGCTGTAAAACATAGTTAAATTGCATTCAACAGCGGTCAAAATGCATATTTTCTTTGCAATAAGATGCCCGTAATTTTCCGTGATTATAATACTACATTTTTACTTCTTACAAAGAAGTAAAAGCAGAAAATAAAATACAGTTAATAAAGGTATTTCATCTAATATGCTTTCATTAAAATAGGCTTGATAATTAATGCACTAAAAGAAGAAAAACAATTTATGATATAGTTTAATGAGAATATAAATTAAATAATTTTACTTAGAGAATTCATCAATAATAATTAAAGCTTGGGACACGCTTAACGAGAGAAATCTGTTAATTGAATTGCAGTGCCAAATGTTATAAGTCATTATCTTTCTAATTTTCTGTTAATTTAATTGCATTATTAAATGTATGAGCCATTTCCTTATTTAATTTATCACGGGCGCTTCACGTTTTTATTACTCACGATATAAAGTTTTAGATGAATTTTGTAAACAGGATTATTTAATCCTTTTCTCCCATTAAACTATATGATAAATTATCTTTCACGTTTTAGTGCATAAATTAATCCATTTTAAATGAAAGCTTGATGCATAGAAGCATTTTTAAAATTGCATTTTAAGCTAACATTTTGGAATAAATAAGCTTTCTAAACCATTTCCGTGGTCTTTTAAATATACCTTTTTAAAATTTATTGCAGAAAGCACAATACAATTTCCTCTCATTAAGGGAGAGCACATTTTTAGACGTTAAATAAATTTTATAAGCAATTAAAAAAAGTGTTAAATTATTCGATTCTACATGACTTCCCCTCATAACTCGAATGGAAGTGAATAAAAGAAGCATTCACTCAACAGTTTTCCGTTGCTTTTAGAAGTATAATAACTCTGAAAAAGGAAAATCCGCAAGATGTCTAAGAAATATTTCTTCACTAAAAAGCTTCTATTTACTGAAGTAATATTCTGACAACACGTTAAGTCTGATAATCTGAAGTAAAAAGGAAAAACTTATTTATAAGAACTTCTTTAAAGAATTAAATAAATTCTCAGAACATAGAAGAAAACTGACGAATGTAATCTATACCGGAATTGCTTTTTACATGTAACTCTTAAGTTTATTGTTTAGATCCGTTTAACCTTCTTTTACAATCTTTCATCCGACGAAATATACGGAGACTATAAAGTTTGGATTGGCTTGCTGTAGTAATAAAATATTTTCTGCTTCAGATTGAGAAAAAACGCAATGAAAGATTTAGTTTTGATTGTAAAGCATTTTTATATGAATTCTAATATAATTGGTTATATGAATAACAAATGGGTTCGTTAAACGATGCACAAGAAGGAAAGGAGGAACAGGGCCTGATTTACAAAAAAGCAAATGCGCATGTGACCAACCTCTGCAGCCTTCACTTTCGGGAAGACATAAAATCACAGGCTGTATGGTTTGTATGTAAAATTTAATATTTTTTCCAAAATTTAAAGGCAAAGACAGAATTTTAAGTTTCATACAGGAGAGGCATTAGGTTTTTTTCCGAAACATAAAAAAGTTTAAAAAAAATTAGCTATACCATCGCCGGGATTCGAAATTCGAACCTCGCTATAGCAGATCGAACGCGCTTCCAATTACAACCCGAAGGTAGACCATAAGGAAGGGGAAAATTCCTTACATTCTTCCCCTCTTAAAGGGCGACTGGGAAAGAGGGTACGCTGTTTCCAAATGCAAGTGTGGACGATTTTCTTCTTCCGCTCCCATTTTTTCCGGTGCCACATGGAGAAACGTTTTGAATTATTTGAACTAAGAAACGTGATATATCTGCGATTGCTTCGTTGAATTTCGAGCTACGGATTTCCCAACAATTTTGCTTCCAATTACATCACGAAGGAACGAGATAAGAACATATTTTATAACTATTTCTAAACGTATCAGTTTCTTTTTTTCTCTCCAAGGATTCTGAATTCATTTGCCGCATTTCTATAAGGCATGCGGTAAGGGAGGAGGAAATTACATATATTCCCTGCCACTTAAAGTATGACTGAGTAGGAAACGTATACAGTTGTCAAATTCGTGATGAATTCGTTCACTATGTTTTTAGCTCGGGCACCACTTGTAAAATCATTAGCTTTGTTGTAGGAGCAAGAATAATCGGTTCTTTTTTCCGGCAGGATTCGAACTCCGGAACTTCTGATTGCCAGCGGACATGCTTTCAATTACATCACGAAGGCACGTGGTAAGGAAGAAGAAAATTCCATAAAATATATTAATTTTTAATGTCTAATCAGATACTGGACCGTTGTCTTGTACCTTCATTAAATATTGATATCCTTAGGAAGTCCTTGATTTGTTAATTAATACTAACTTGCACAGCTAATGTCTACTGTTGTCTGACTTTTCCATTTGAAGCTCACTATATTAAGGTGAATATGAGAGTTTTGTTTATTGTATGTATTTTTATGTATGTTGTATTTATTTTATGATAAGTATGATCATACACTTGGTTGTTTAGTTAATAAGCAATTAATTATTTTGCTTTGAAATCTGCAGTTTGATTTATTATGATTTATAATGAGTAAGAATTCTTTTTCCCAGCAGAAAAAAAAAGAATCTTGTTCAAATTGCATGAGGTTTATAATATTTTTTTTATTTCTAATGACACGTTACAAGACAGATGAACATTTAATAAAATACAAAACAGAGATGAGAATATTGACGTCAATATATCGCTACACTTCTCCTTGTCACCCAGTAGCGCTCTGAAATCAAAATATGAGGACAGTAGAGCATTTGAGGGGATGTGGCAAGTCCATGTCTTCCTTAAGATTGCATATGTGTAGAAACAGAGTCAAGAGCGACACTGATGCCTTGAAGGTGCTTACGAAGGCAGTCATGGCCAAATATAAGATGGAACAATGCAACAGATATCTTTATGCACTCAGTACGCTTCTGCTGAGACAGTTGACGAAATTCAAATTGCGTTTTTCATGTCTCGAAAGTGTGACTTAGGCTATATATTAGATTCATATATAGCATTATTCTAACATAGGTATTTTGACACAAAATCGGACTTTTTCTGAAATGGCATGCCAGTTTATTTCCATATTTCGATTTTACGATTCCAATTATGTCAAAATATTGAATTTTGTAAAATTTGGTGGAAACTTTATGGAGAAATTCAAAAATTTATCTTGACGTATTTTTTTCAGTTTTCGCCAAGAATAATTTACTTGGCGAACTTCTTAATTTATAGCAACCTATTTTCCTTTTCTTTTTTTCAGTGCAGACGAGCGGAAAAAATCGTCGTTCATACTTTCAAGTGATTTTAACAAAGTGCGTAAACTACATTTGGCGTTATTATCGCACAAAAACAAGATGCCAAATTTCAGAACCCTCCAATATGTCAATTCACGTGTATCTTAGAAAATTTTGAATAAAAACTCTAATTTTTTGCAGGTGTGCCTATAAATACTATAGAAAGATGTTAAAAATTTTAAAAGCACAAATTTTAAAAATAAATTATAAAAAATGTGTGAAATATATTTGGGTTAAGCTTTAATTTCGAACCCTGGGAGAAGGAATCAAGTAAGTTTAATAAAAAAACAGAGATTAATTTCAAATTCATTTAACACTGATTAACTAAAATTTTGAGAACTAATTTTTAAAAAAATACACGTGCGATTTTGATAACACTTAGCAGTTTGGGATAATTGTAGTCATAAAATCAAAATATGAAAAAAAATGGTATGTCATATCAGAAAAAGTCCGATTTTATGTCAAAATACTTATACTAGAACAATATAAGTCCAACACATATCCTATGTAATACGTATCCTAAGTAAATACATATCCTAAAAAATTAAACAAACAAAAAAAAGTTTTTCACAGACGGTTCAGAATTTCTCATTCAATTAATTCAGTTCTCACTTCGCGACAAGGCAAAAATACATAAAAACTCAAAATATCTATATTAAAAATTACGAAGTAAATCTTAAACACTTATTTCCTCGAATAAGTTCCAGAATGGATTAAACATGATTTAATTCGCAGTAATAAAATAAGGCATTATCTTTGATGCTGTGAAGCTTAGTTTCTCTAGATTGGCAGCGAATCCAATATTCTCCTAAGTTTCATATGTAAACAAATATGTCCGCCATGAGAAAAATGATTAGGTTTAGCCGCACTTAAACAACTTTTAAATTGTTGATAATTCTACAAATATTGCATGCAGATTTACTAAAGCCATAAAAACCTTAACAGGAAAATAAGAACAATATAATTCAATCATTTTAAAGCAAAAAATGCTCAATTTACCAATATATAAGAATAAAAAAACTGAGCTCACTCAGTGCCATGCACATGCTCGGTAAGAGGAAGCTACCAACCAAGCCCTGATGAAAGAACAGTTCAGCCAACGGCCTGCTCGTGTGAAGAAAAAAAAACTGTCTATCTGAAAAGCGGAGAGAAAGCAAAATCTGGCTACGAGAAGAAGAAAACGTGCTTCATGCGAGAAAGACGGAGGCTCGTATGAAACATTTTTGAATTTATTTTTTTTTTTTTTGTATTCCAAAGTTTGAAGTTTGATGTGTTACTATTAAAAAACTGAAAGGTGAAATGTAATAGTTGTGCGGTTTTAATGTAATTGTGAAAAAAATACTTTGTGAAAAGAATATTTATATATATTCAATAAAATATAGTTCATGTTATCGTTAAATCTGCATAAGTGTGCCAATTTTATTTCTGCGAATAGAGTCGACGAATAACATTCATAAGTGGATGAAAACGAACCCGAAGAGATGAATTGGTCAAGGATCATGACAGTGGCGGCAGCTGGTCGGATGCATATTTGTCGACTAGGAAAAAGCTCAAGTAAATGCCTTACGAATGCTGCGAAGCATATTAAGTGGAACAGTTATCTTTTTCCAGGTTCTCTCGTTTAAGTGTATTATTTATCATTTTTTTATGAAACATTTGCTGTTAATGTAACGGTACACTTAAAGAAGTATTTTATAACACAGGAATTATCAGTGTGATTATCATATGATACTTGAATTACTTTGAAAGTGCATTTATCTTTTATTGTATGAGTGAATGAGTATTAATTTAACTAATGCTTGTGTTTTATTTAAGAGATATGATTGCATTAATTCTCATGCATTCATTAATTTTTGATTGCTTATATATACTCATTAATTTTTTTTATTTTATTTGATTGAATATTTGGATGTTGTGCATATTTAATGCAGATACCAGGTGTTTATGATTCACTAGAAGTTCAAGACTTGATGTAAAATTTTATGTACAGAGATTCAGTTTTGATTTTCTGTTATTTTAATTAAGTTGAACATAAAGTCCCATAATGTCATTTTTGACCAAACATAGAAAGGCTGATCTAGTCGCCCTTGCACAAGAGTTTGGTGTTGAAGTGTTGCCTACATTTAGAATTTTGGACTTGAGGGAAAAAATTCTTGCTAGTGAAAGCTATGAGGAGCAGGTAGCAAAGGACCTTCTGAGTGTTATCATTACAGATAGGGAGGCAAAGGAGGAGAAGGAAAGGGAAGAAAGAGAAAAAGAACGCGAAAGAGTAGAAAGAAAAGAAGAACGCGACAGACAAGAAAGGGAATATAAACTAAAGTTAGAGGCAGAGGAGAGGATTGCCATTGAGAAGTATAAGGTAGATTGTCAGGATCGTTACTTGAATAGGAGTACCACACCCGAACGGGGGGAGAATGGGAAGGAAAGATCAGTAGAAGAGTTAACGAGAACAATCAGGTTATTGACAGTAAAGGTTCCAAGTAGAGCAGATGGCTGGGACTATTTCTTCTCCAGTTTAGAAAGAGCTTATATCAATGAAAGTGTCCCTGATGAGTATAAGGCCAAAATTTTGATTTACCTTTTGGGAGATAAAGCGGCAAATTTATTAACATTGATAAGGGAGGATAAGTATGGGAATTATGAAGTAATAAAGGAAACTGTGTTGAAAGAATTCAAACCGTCACCTCAGGTATGCCTGAAGAATTTCAGGAAAGCAAGACGAAGTTCAGAAGAGACCTTTGTCCAGTTTTCTACTAGAGTTACTGCCATGTGGGAAAATTATGTGAAATCAAGGGGGGTGACAGACTTTGAAGGTCTTAATCAGTTGGTGGCGGACAAAATCTTCACATAGGTATAAGGCAGGGAGACTCGTGGTTCAAGCCAAGAGAGCTTGGAAAGGAGTGTGACATATTCTTTGCGGCTAAAGGGAAGTCCTACAACGTACGTAGGGAAGCTTGTGAAACTAAGATGCTAAATGAGGTAATAGGTGAGAAACCTAAGGTTGAAGAGAGACGAAGCGGTCGGCATGGGTCAGAAACCATAGGGAAAAACACAGGAAATGTTAAAGGTTTAACATGTTTTGTATGTGGTTCAGCTTCGCATTTGAAAAGGAACTGTCCTGAGATTAAAGGTTCTAGGCAGTATAACCGAAATGAGGAAAAGGATAAAGCTAGGGTAAACGGGTATAAAAAGGTCAGGATAATGATATCCTAGCAGACAAAGTTGTGGTAGCTCGTGTGGATCCTTTGGGAAAGCCAGGGAATGTAAACAACTATAAGCTGTGTAAGTTGAAAAGGGTTTCTATTAGTGTGAATGGAACAATAGGGGAGGCCTCGTTGATTCAGGAACAGAAATTACGGTGGTTAAAAAGGAGTTAACCAAAAATCTCCAACTGGAGGAAGGATCGAGCATATATTTGAAGGGTATATTTGGTCCAGCTGTTAAATGCCCTTTGGTAAACATTCCACTGGGTATCACTGTAGGAGAAAGTTCCAGTGTCACACATCAAGAGATTTTGTGTGCAGTTGCAGAATCTCTAGCAGAGGATGTGTTGCTTCCTCCGGAAGTAGTCACCATTTAGGGGGTCAGTTACATGACACAGGTGAGGTGGTAGAGAACTTACCTCAAGAAACCACAAACATCCCAGAGGTTAGGAGAAATGAAAAGTCTGTGAAGGTAAACACAGGGAAACTAGAAAAAAACACTAGTGTGGGAAGGAATCTCGATGAGAAAGAGAAGGTGGAATCAAGTGAAAGCCAAGAACCTCAGTCAGGAAGACTATGTACAGCGGATATTTTTAGAAGAGAGCAGGAGACTTGTGAATCTCTGGCAGGAGCATGGGAGAATGCTCAAAAAGGAAAGGGGAATTATTATACAGTGGATAACTTTCTCTTTCATAAGGACAAAATTCTTGGGGAAAGCGTGGGACAATTAGTTGTACCTAAGAGTCGAAGGGAGGAAGTCTTGCAGTTAGCACATTGCTCGGTGTTTAGTGGCCACATGGGGGTAAAGAAGACTGTGGAGAGAATTAGATACTCTTTCTATTGGGAAGGTCTGAGGTTAGACGTCCAGAAATTTTGCGAGGCGTGTAAAGAGTGCCAGTTGACTAGACCAATTAAAACTGTTGATAGGACACCAATCACCCCAGTAACGAGGCCAGATCTGCCCTTCCAAATTGTAAACATTGATGTGATAGGTCCGATTGATCCTCCCAGCTCTAAGGGGCATAAGTATATATTATGCTTAGTTGATCAGCATACCAGATGGGCAGAAGCAATACCCCTAACTAGCCTCTCTGCCAAGACGACTTGTGAGGAGTTATTACATATTTTTTCAAGAACGGGTATTCCAAATGTAATTGCATGTGACAATGGAACAAACTTTAAAGCAGATTTGACTCAAGAATTTGAAAGACGAATAGGGGCCAGTCCTAAGTTTTCGACCCCTGGGTATCCTCAATCTAATGGATTAGTTGAACGATTTAATGGTACTTTAAAAAGAATGTTGCATCATGTAATCAGAGAAGAAGGTAGGGGGGGTGGCATTTGCAAATTCCTTATGTGTTGTGGGGCTATAGAGAAGTACCCAACTCAACAACTGGGGTGGCTCCATTTCAACTAATGTACGGCAGGACACCTCAAGGACCTTTGTCGATATTAAAATCATCATGGACAGGGAAACATGAAATTTTACAATTAGATGCAACTCCTGTTTATACATATTTACAACATCTAAAGGCTAGGTTTGAGAAGGCAGCGGAGCAGGCAAAGCTCACAGCTGAAATTCAACAAGAGAGGACAGCACACTATCATAATTTAAGATCTACCGTAAAAACGTTTAAGGTGGGAGATAAGGTGATAGTCTTGATTCCCGATTCTAATAATAAGCTTTACGCTAGATGGCAGGGTCCTGCAAATATATTGGAACAGAAAAGTCCTCACTCTTTTGTAGTACGAATGCCCGATGGAACCAAAAGGCATGTTCATCAGAATAAGATTAGACTTTATGTAGTTAGATCTCAAGCAGTAAATGTTATCTTGGAGGGAGAAGAAGAGTTTGGCGAAATTGAATCTACACCTGTCAACAAGGGAGGAAAAACTTTTTCTGAATCTCTGGAAGGATTAGAAATGTCTAATTTAGATTCGGTCCAAAGGAGTAGACTTTTAGGGCTACTGAGGAAATACCAAACATTATTTACACGTCCAGTGCAACCAGCCCGAGTAGGTACACACAAGATCGAACTTATTCCTACTGCTATTAGGAAGAAACCCCACTGCTATGGAATACCTATGGCATATCGCAAAGCAGTAGATGGGCAGATACGTGAGTTACTAGAATTAGGATTAATTGAACCTTCTGAGTCAGAAATTGCTCATCCTATAGTTTGTGTGGTGAAAAAGGATGCTACAGTTAGAATGTGTATAGATTTTAGATCATTGAATGCTGTTACAAAAACTCCAACATTTCCCATGAAGGACATGCAGGAGTTGGTTTTTGTGGCGGGTGCAGCTAACTGGCTGACAAGCATCGACCTTCGAAAAGGGTATTGGCAAATCCGAATGGATGAAAGGAGCAAACCCTTGACTGCATTTGCGACATCTAATGGAGTGTACCAGTGGAGAACAATGCCTTTCGGTTTATCAGGAGCCTCGGGGACATTCCAGAGGGAAATGAATCGTGCTTTACAGAGTCATAGCGATTATGCTCAGGCATATATAGATGATGTGGTGATTTTCTCGAAAACATTTGAGGAACACTTGAAACACATTTCTCTGGTCCTGGACACCTTAGAAAAATCTGCTTGGATATTGATTAATGAAATACGTCCTAAAGAAAGGACAAATTTCATTCTGGGCAGGGGCGTGTCATGCACATGCTCGGTAAGAGGAAGCTACCAACCAAGCCCTGATGAAAGAACAGTTCAGCCAACGGCCTGCTCGTGTGAAGAAAAAAAAACTGTCTATCTGAAAAGCGGAGAGAAAGCAAAATCTGGCTACGAGAAGAAGAAAACGTGCTTCATGCGAGAAAGACGGAGGCTCGTGTGAAACATTTTTGAATTTATTTTTTTTTTGTATTCCAAAGTTTGAAGTTTGATGTGTTACTATTAAAAACTGAAAGGTGAAATGTAATAGTTGTGCGGTTTTAATGTAATTGTGAAAAAAGTACTTTGTGAAAAGAATATTTATATATTTCAATAAAATATAGTTCATGTTATCGTTAAATCTGCATAAGTGTGCCAATTTTATTTCTGCGAATAGAGTCAACGAATAACATTCATAAGTGGATGAAAACGAACCCGAAGAGATGAATTGGTCAAGGATCATGACACTCAGCCGAGTAACAGAGTGGATATATACATACATAAATTTATATACTTTTGGTGCGGCCAATTGCAACCGAAATAGGGGGTGCACATCTACATGTTATAGTAGACCTATAGACAAAATTTCAACGCTCTGAGGCTACTCGTTTTTGAGTTACGGAAGATGTATACATACATACGTACGTACGTAAGCAAGCACAGAAGCCACGAAAAAAATCTCTGTAGAATCCATTTTAAATCACTTTTATAATTTTTTGGGAGAAAAAGAGTCCTTTATTCTGTTCTTACGTACGAAATGTCACTCAAAAACATCGTTAAATTGCATTCGATAGCGGTCAAAATAGATATTTTCTTTGAAATATGATACCCGAAATTTTAAGCGATTACTATACTTCCTTTTTACTTCGTATAAGGAAATAAAAAGGAAGGGTAAATAAGTTGCTATAAATTAAGAAGTTCGCCAAGTGAATTATTCTTGGCACAAACTGAAAGAAATGGGCCGATATAAATTTTTAAATTTTTCAGTAAATGTCTCCCCAAATTTTACAAAATTTAATATTTAGGCATAGTTTGAGTCGTAAGATCGAAATATGGAAAAAATTGGCATGTCATTTCAGAAAAGTCCGATTTTGTGGCAAAATACCTGTATTAAAACAGTGCTATACATAAATCTAATATATATTCTAAGTCGCTCTTTCGAGACATGAAAAACGCAGTTTGAATTTCGTCAGACGGCCCAGTAGAACGGGAGATACAGAGCTGTCCAACTTTTTTTTTCTTTTTTCCCGTATTGTACATGCATTTACATTTTAAGAAACGAAAAGAAAAATTTCTCTGTATCTATAAAGAATATATGGGAGTGAAAACTTAATTTCAATAGACTAATCAGAGATATTTAAAATCATGAAAAGGAAGGGGGGTATTTATTCCACCGAAATTAAAATTATTGCTGCCATAATCGGTCAAGCAACATCATCAAAGAAATTAAAAGATTGGAGAAAATAATTATAGTTCTCAACGATTTTTCTCCTTGCTTCTTTCGGCGGTGAATTTTATGCAGCGTTGAATAATTACAATCGTAATGATTCAAATAATCCTTACACAAATTGAAAAGGAAATGAAACATTATGTATGAGATGATAATTATGTTGTGTCCACTTACTTCTAAAATTTTTACTATGATAAATTTTACATTTTGATTCGAAATATTCATTTCATAAATTAAAATCCATGTTATGTTTTGAGTTTATTGTTATTTTTGTGCTGCTTTTAGAAATAAATTGCTTCCTTCTTCAGCAGCTTTGCAGAAATAGTCCAGCTTAGTACGTAATACTTAGAATCCCTTCCGAAATTTCAATACGATTTTTTACTTTTATTATTATTCTTTGCCTCGCATATTTTTATTATTTACTTCAAATATTTTCATCTTCTTCAGTTTTATGGAAAGTTTTAAAATATTCCAAAGGTTTTTGAACTTTTCCTTTCAGAGATGCCCTCGATTCTCAGAAGAAGATATTGTGATTGAAGTGTCTTGCTTAAATAAAAGTAGTTCTTTTTGTAGAAGTGTCTCCGTCTTTACTTTTAATAGATTAAAAAAAACCTGAAGAAATAAAAGAGTATGTTTGAAATATACAGCTTATAGGAGCTTTGTAAACAGCAATAGTATTTATATTCTCCCAGTTTTGGTTGAAGTATGAAACAGTGGCAGTTACTTACAACGGGTACCTGGGTACAGAGGTCCTACCCTTGTAGAATGCATTAACATTCCTAAATATGTCTGCAAGAGTAATTGATATCTAGTAGTAAATCAATATTAGTACAATAACATCATACATTGTATAAAACCTTTTTATAAGAGATTAAGTATTGAGTACCAGCAAAATGATAATTGCGAATAGTTGAGTATGCATTATTGAAATTTTGAATAAGAGACAAGACCAAAAATATAAGTAGACTCGGAAAATGCTCCAGTGAGTCGTTAAAGCTAGTGACTGTAAACTGTAAGAGAAAAGTTATACAAATGCGAATCCGACGGTACATTTAAAAAGCGTAGACTGTATTTACAGAGCAAAATTGCGAATAGATATTAAAAACATACATATAAATATTACAATAAGTAAGTTTGAATCAAAATAGGATGCAAAGGCATTATTAACATTAAGCACTGCAAGAGGTCTGTTGATATTAGATACGTCATTATAACCACAGCTACAAACTTGATAGTCAGGTTGTTGATGGTACGCTGCCGTTCATGAAAATTTTTAGCAAGGTTGCACAAATAGTGGGTTCTTAAGTGGTCAATTTTGAGCTCCTTGCGGATTCTGCTGTTCCGAACGGACTACAGAGAGTTAGTGATCTGCCTTAGAATTTTGCTCTGTTTTTAGCCTCTTACGATTTCACCTACAGGCATATCGCGCTACGGGTTAGCTCAAATAGCGCATGCATAACAGAGCATGGGACTCAGAATGGATTTGTAAATAAGAAACTTGTTATCAATACGTAAAACACTGCTTCGAGTAATTAGTGGGTAGAATTTGGACATACGCACTCAGAACTTCTGAATGATAGATGCAATATGTGGAATCCATGTAAGAAGTATTACTGAGCACCACCCCAAGATAAGGGACTTGCTTAGCCCAGGGGATTGTAGTGCCATAGAATTTGATGCTGTGCTTAATATTTTTTTTTCTGGTGCAGGAGATAGCCTTGGTCTATTGCACGTTCACTTCAATTTTCCAGACAACATTCCAAGAGACATAGTCATCACGATGGCAGGAAGAAGAGACCAGAAGATTTACTTACAACATCTTCCCAATACCTACGCTCAAGAGGCTCAAAGGCAACCGACTGTTCCTCCAGGCCTGTTCTTGCGGTTTTCGCGGGGAAGACGCGAACGCACTGCATTACCTACTCTCCTGCCCACAGAGCACCTCCGACAGCAGTTCTTTCCTTCCAAGTACATCACATATCCTGTAAATAGACTGTTCACGGACTATTACTGCAACACTGGCATCTTAGAGATAATGAATCCAGTGAATGAAAATAATTATATCCAAGAAACTAAAGATTAATGTAAAATGTAGAAAGGCGGTCTAACCGTCAGATTTATAGCACTGACTAGGATGACTTCCTAACCCTGTAGTGCCATTAACTTACTTTGGCGGAACAGGTTAAGTAAAGTGACCAATATTCCTTTAGCCAAGACTGTGATACATATATGTGTTTTTGTAGTCGTTGAACGAATGAATGAACAAATGGACTTTGTGGTAGGATCTCTGCGTCATCAACGTACATAGCTAGTGTTGCCTTAGGTGTTGTGGGAATATCGTTCATGTAAATATTAAAAAGAGTACGATTTAGAGCAAAGCAACTGAGAACTTGAACTCCCTCCGGTCTTCTGTAATTTACGCCCTGCCGCCGGAAAATCTCTAGTGTCTTCCATTTCTCTAAATTACTGGAAGGCACATACGGTTAAAGTTACATATAATGACAGGATACGGTTACAGTTACATATAAGGATCAATTAAAATTATTCAATTACAGTATTAGTTACAGCGATACAGGGACCAGCTCAAATACTGCCAAGTTTGGCGATTTTTTGACAAATTTTGAGATAAAAATTAGTCGCCAAAATCATCGCCAACATGCCGTATCTCGCTCAATTTAGCAAGATAGTCATTCACCTCAAAGTTAAACAGACTTGCTCCTGAAATATTTTTCATTTATCAAATGTCGTTTGGCCACTAGGCCATTAAACAACGGGCTCTACGATATCGCGTCATACAACAAGAAAAGACAGATAGTGCAGGATACTCGTCCAAATGTAAAGCAGCCACATTTGGTGGAATTATACAAAAAAGAACATGCAGGAGAGTCCACAATGTTAAAACGGAAAAGGATGAGCACGGAGGCAATCGTGCGCAGTTAAAATTCTAAAAGTTGCAGCTGGAACCGCACGAGTTGATTCAGGAACTAGCTGTGGTCTATAAAAAAGTTCTATCCAAGATCTGCAATTCGAAAGATGCAAAGCTGTATCATGAAGAAAGCAGCTCGAAATCCTAGCTATTTCCAATTAAGCTGAATGGAATCGCAATTCCACGAGGGATTTTTGAAGAACAGAAGATCCCATCTTGGCAAGAAAATCAGCCCTTTCATTTCCTTCAATGGAATAGTAGAGGAAAATTCTTAAGCAAAGTTCTGGATCTTAGGACGCAAGGGAGGGGGGTTCTCAGCTTTATTAGCAGAAAGAGACTGTAGTGCAGAAACAGAATGAGAAAGAATCGCATCATTTTTAAAGGAGTTTTTTTTTGTATAAAAGGGTGTTTATTTGATATAAGATTAGACTCCATCTTTCCATCAAAGTCAGTCATGAAATTCCCAACCGGAAGTTTAAAACAAAATAGTTCACTAAAGACATCAGCTCCGGTGCCATACGAAAAATCAGAAAGCAAACCGTCAGTATACACATGTAGCCAGTTATCGGAAGGGTAACTGTTTTGGATGGCCTACGAAGCAATCGACCGTAGGGCCTCGGGAGAAAGATAACTAACTAACTTATTTATACCGCCGTCCGTTCAATTAAGAACACTCGGGGATAAACGTCACCCGTTACCGATGACCTTGCACACCTGCTGGGCCCGAGGTCCCACATCCTCGAGCCACCAACAATTTTAACAGGCTCCCTCTGCTAAACGCTCAACGTTTAGCCAGCCCAACGCTAAACACGGACCAGTCAAGACCACCGTCTCGGCCGGACCGAGACCATGGTCGGGTGGGCGATGACAATTTGGAGCGATGACTGGCCGTTGAAAAAGGCTACCTGCCAGCACTACACGGGATGCCCCTCTCCTTAGGTTTTACATGGAATACCAAGGACAGCAGTGACCAGACGCTCGATGGTCCAGTTTGCTATTTGGCTACCAATACCCTGGTGGAGAGGACTTACACCACCCGGCCCATGAAAGGCAAGTATAGATCTACCCCATGAACCATCGGGAACTGCCAAGTTCATAAATTTTATACCCCCGTGGCCGAGACTGCCTAGGTACAGATCCTAGCCAGTAGCTTCGCAGAGTACTCTACGTCGACCCCCGGGGGGGAGCGATAGAGATAAGATCAGTCAGTTAATTGTCAGTCCCTGTCGGCGGTGCCTGTTATGTTAGTGAGCTAGCGCTGTTTTAATTATGTTTTAAGTTTATGCACTCTCTGTTAAAATGCCAAAACGATCCTGTAAATTCACCTAGGATTTACAGAATAAATTCCTTTTGTTGAAGAAAGTATGTACTGGTACTGGTAATCAAGATCAAGACGATAGAGTTAAATGTTCACATTGTAATTCTGAGTTTTCGGTTGCTCACGATGATAGATCCGATATAAAAGATCATTTGCAGTCGAGTAAACACAAAAGGAGTTTAAGATGTACTGCTAGCTCATCAAAACTGATCAGTTTTTTTAGGACTGCGAGCTGTAATGACAAAAACTCAGCAGCGAAAGAAGCGACCTTTGCGTACTACACAGCAAACCATAGCTTAAATTTCAATTCAAATTATTGCTCATCAAAACTAATTTATAAGTTTTTTTACCATAAATTCTCACTCGGAATAACTGAGTGTGAGGCAATAGTTTTAAATGTAATAGCTCCTTTAGCTCAAGAAGTGTTTAAGAAGACTTGACTAAGTCAAACTACGTAATTCTAAGTAAGGATGCATCAAACAGAAAGGATGACAAACTTTGTGCCAATTAATTGCGCTACTTTATTCCTAATTCAGGTGTGCAATTATTGCTGTTAGATTTGATGTTTGACGGAGTTGTGTTTGCTAAGGACTATTTGCAGTCAAATTGGGAACAGTGGAAGGAAGAAGAGACTACCGAGATGTGATTACTTCAAGAAAGAAAAATGGCTCAGGCTGTTTGGTTACTTTAAAGAGAATCA
>KK121904.1:16139-48778 GCA_000611955.2 Stegodyphus mimosarum | reverse complement strand
AGCCTTCTCAGCTTCCGTGTAGGCAATTCTTTGCTGGCCATTTAGGGGCGGAATGTTGGTGTAACATCTCAATAATTTGTTTGTAGTTTTCCAGATATTATCCTCGTCAGCTGACAGGGATGATAAATAGACGGCCCAGTTGTGATCTGCTTGTTTTCGTGTAAGGGCCCTGACTTGGCTATTGAGTTGATTTAAGTGCACTCTATCAGGGGGGTACCTTGATCGCTGCCATTGCCTCCTTGCCTGGTTTCTTTCATGAATTAGTCTTTTGACTTCAGTAGTGCATTTTCTTATCTTGTCATCTTTTACAGGTTTACTGTTATTCTGCAGGGCTGTCTGCAACTCGAGAGTGAAGTTGTTGACAATAGCATCTAACTCATCACCCGAACTTGCTGTTGGAATGTGTAGTGTAGTGTTGTTCAAGGCTTTGGTGAATCCAGACCAATTGGTGATAAAGGCCTCTTTGTGTGGTGTATTACGAACGGAAAGATCCATATCCATCAGGACTGGATTGTGATCAGATGACAGTTCGTTAAGGCTTTCCACCGTTTTAAAGGTTTGAGGAGGAAAAAATCCAGGACATTGGCTGATCTTTCGTCGTAACGTGTTGGGGTTTGTGGAGCTGCAATTGTGATACCAGCCACTTGGGTAAATCGGTAAATCACGTTGCCAAGGAAAGAGTTATTGCTGCAGTTCCACTCTCTGTGGTGTGCGTTAAAGTCTCCACCTATAACTATGTTGTTGTTGAGTTTAGCTAACGCTTAGAAGTCATGCGTAATATTTAGCTGTGATCTTTTGGTGGATGGAACATAGGCAGAGACAAAAGTGACTGGCTGTGTAGTGAGTGGAGTGACAGTGATAGCTATGGCTTCTAGAGCTAAAAGCTGTGGTGGTGTAACGTGATAGTGGGTGATGGAGCGCTTGACCAGTATGATGAGGCCCCCTCCAGGGTGTCTGCTGGTTCTGGCACGATCAAGGCGATAGAGTGCATAGTTAGCAATTTGGAAGATACTCCCTGGGCCAAGCTTGTGTTCTTGGAGGAGTAATACATCGGGACAGTACTCATTTATAAATATACGTAATTTTTCAATTTTATGGGTTAATCCATTTGCATTCCATGTGATCACTCTGAGCTCATCAGTCATAATGAAAACTAATTTTGTAGCCCGTGGATTTCTTCAAAAATGAGGTGTAGTACTTGCATTTTATCCAGGAGGTTGTCACACCTTCTGAGTTCTGGTAGTTTGCTTTTATAAGCATTAATAACCCGGGCAAGGTTATGTCCAAATATTGTCTGAACTTCATTCATTACTTTGAAGAGCTCAGAGAGATCAGAAATATTATTTACAACAGATACATGACTATTATCATTGCTATTGGTTGAAGGCATAGATACAGTATTTTTTGATATATTGTTAATGTTTACATGGCTATTGCTATTTTTAGAATTTATAACTTTGGCTGGCTCATTATCTGGTGGTACAGGAACAGCTGACTTGACAGGGTTTGCTATGCTAGGATTAGCAGATTTAACATTAGGCTTCAGTGCCTGTGCATAACTCACACCAGGCTTGACTGATGATATTTTTGCCTGCTTTTTTATGGTCGGGAATTTTGGGCAACCCCGATACGAGGCTACATGAGGGCCTAGGCAGTTGGCACACTTTGGGTTTTCGATTTTACCCTGAAAGTCACAATTGCCAGTTCTGTGAAATCCTGCACATTTGACGCACCTAGGCGCCACATGGCAGTTCTCGGATGAATGGTGCCATTTCTGGCAATTGTGACATTGGGGTATCTGATTTTTGGCAGTATATTTTTCTATTTTAACTCCAAAATACATTAAATAGTTCACATCATAGATTTTTTCAATATTTTTGCCTGGGATTATTTGAACTTGAAATAGCGGCATAGGCGCCTTAGTCTTATATTTTGTCAATTGAACCACCTTGTGGATTTGAAATCCAAGCTCTGTAAGAGCTTCACGAATAATGTCGACATTAGAGTCAATTGGCAATCCTCTGATTATTACTTTGACTGGCTTCATATGTTTTGGGTTCACTACGTAATGTTCTATGCCAGTATTTAGGAAATATTCGCTAAGTACTCTATGGTCATTAGCACTGGCCGGTTCCACTTTTAAGAATTCGCCGCTGAGGCGACCAAAAAATTTACAGTCAGGCAGAACTTCTGCCAAAGACTTCAGAAATGCATAGTAATTAATATCTGGCCTAGGCCTTACCATGATCGGGGGAGCCCGAGGAGGAGTTTGATTATTTTGGCCTGTTGCCTGGGGATTATTATCAGTATCACTATTAATAGCATTGGAATTACCATTAGCACTATCAATATTGTCATTATCGTTATCACAAGAATTATTTCCATTATCAACATTGCAGTCATCAACATTTAACTTAGCAAATCTATTCTGTAAGTTTAAGTCAGCTTTAGATTTAATTAATTTAAAACCTTTTGCTGTTTTACTGGGTTTTTTAAAACTCTCATCATCAGAGCATTCTAGATCCGAAATTAACATTTTACGTTTATTTTTAATATTAGCATTGTCATTAGAAATACTAGCACTATTATCCTTATTATTACTAATCAAACTGGCAATAAGTATATCACACTTACCTTGTAAGCTGGCCGCACAGTTTTTGTATAATTCCACAGTTTTGAAGATAAATTCACGGTGCTTAATTTCCATTTCCGTAGGCATATTTTCACACACAAAATCAGTAGAACGTCGCACATTATCCGCTTCACATAATAACTTTGAAATGCATGTTTTTAGGCATGCAACACCACGTTTCACATAATCCGGGTCCGGCGAAATAAATTTATTCACATCCAAATTCAGCAGAATTTTTGCATATTTTGATCCATTGAACGGTAGATTTTCCAAAAAATAAATCGGGTCAGGCACATCCGGGATTAATTCACTCGATGCTTGCGGATTAATATCGCACTGTGTATCCTTTGCAGGAACGCACGAGGTGTCGTTGCACGTGGCAGGGATATCCGTTATCACGTTATCAGTAGATTTTTCTCCCAACGGGGGAAAATCATTCACATCTCCAGTATCGCAATCCATAATGAGTAGAAGAGCACACAAAATAACACGCGCACACAAATAAATGTAAATCACATGCAGCAGCTAAAAGCAAACTCCAGCGAAACACAAAAATAAGGAGCGAGTAGCAGCTTCTTCCGACATGTTAGCGATATAGCACACCTTCGGCCACACCTGAGATATAGGTCAAAACTCTTAGTAGTTAATGCCTAGAAAAGAGATTCGATTTTCATTTCATCAAGGAAATCTCTGAATTTCTCAAGTATACCAAGCAATGCTTATGATTGGTCAATTCCAGTCACGTGCCATCTAAAATCCGTTTCCGATAACATTCAAAGATTTGCCATAATTAACAAGAGTCTCAACTCGCTCCGGTTCCGGACGATTTTCCCCCGCTACCTACCGATTCTGATGATCATGATATGGATTGTGGTACTGCTTCGGCTAACGTTATGGATACGCCTACTCTGGATTTCTCAATTACGGAAGAAGATTATATTGGATATTTAAAGGAAATTGTGAAACTTCGTGGAAAATTGGAATTTTGTAAGGACATGATTTTGGATATGGAACGGATACGATCGTGTGCTGACCCACCGAGCCCTGCAATTGCTGATCTGAATAGGCAAGCTAATGCGATTCGACAAAGTATTTTAGATTATGAAGGTAAGTGCAGTGTTTTGGCAAGCTATTTTCCCCATATTAATTTGCAACATGTAAATGCTGGTACTACCCCTGTTATTAATATTGTTTATTCTAATGATGCTGATAATAGTGATAATGCAAATAATTGTAAAAATATGGCAGTTAATGATGATCAATCCGTAAATGTTAAAACCAATTCTATGTGTAATGAAAATAGTAATGATAAACAAAAGGATAAGAATGTTAATGCTACTATGAATGTGCATACTCTTAAAACTAAAAACTCTGAGGTAAATGCTTCATCTGTGAATAACTCTCGCAGTACGGCCAAACGCAAGTCTCGGCTTGCTGATTCATGTGATAGTGACGGTTTTGTTAAGCCAACCAAAACGGCCCGTGCTGTTAAAATGATTAATGCTAAGAATGATATTTCCATTGGAAATAAATTTAATGTATTAAATGCTGAAAATGTTTTGAAAAATAGTAATGTAAATAATGTATTAACTGATAAGAATACTGTTAACTCTGATGATAGTTTAACTAACAATGCAAATAATGATAACCATGTTACTGATAGCCTAAGTAATCTAAGTTTGCAAATAATCAAAATAGTACTGTTAATATGCAACAGCAGCAGCAGGGCAACCCAAATGCTACTCCCCCAATTATGGTTAGGCCGGGAGAGGATATTCCTTTTGATGTTTATTTAGAGGAACTTGCACAAAAATTACCAAATGTTGAATTCTTAGGCCGCATTAGCGGCAAGTTTTTGAAAATTCTACCCCGCACGCCCAATGATCACAGGATCATCAGCGAATTCTTTTTAAAGAATAAAGTCGAACATTTCCTGGTTAACCTCAGGCACGAAAAGCCTATTAAAGTTGTTATTAGGGGACTTCCCTCCAGTATGGACACAAGCAAAATTCATCATGCACTTAGTTCTCGAGGTTTCTATGTACACAAGGTTGTACAAATGACCAAATTCAAAACCAAAGCACCTATGCCTCTTTTTCAAGTGCAACTGTTCAGGAATGAAAAATTAGATGACATTTATGAACTGCAGGATTTATCTAGATTCTCGGTCACCATAGAAAAATATACGGCAAAAAATTTAGTCCCGCAGTGCTTTAATTGCCAGAAATGGCACCACAGTTCTGACAATTGTCATTTCTCACCCAAATGCGTAGGAGATCACCAAACACGTGATTGTGATAAAGGACGACTGGATACACCTAAATGTATAAACTGCTCTGGGGATCATCCTGCAAGTTACCGTAGGTGCCCACGATTTCCTGCTGCTAGAAAACAACAAAAATCTTCAGTTGCTAGGCCAGGACTTAGTTACGCTCAGGCAGCAAAAACCTCTGCCACAGGAAATCAGCCTAGACAAGAAATAAGATCTCAGCCCCGCCCTACTGCTGCTGTTACAACGCCATTGGCCGATAATACGAGCAGACAAAAACCTATTAGTTTTAAGGAAAATATTCAAGGTAATGCCTTTATCACCAACTGGTGTTCATACACCAAAGCCCTAAACAACACTCACTATACACCATGCACAACACATGATCGGAATGAGATTGATAGCTTGGTGAGAGAGATTACTTCTGAGATGCACACGGCACTTGACAAGAGCAGCAAAGCCATTTCTGACAGAAAACTGCACAGGAATGCTGAGCTCAGAAGACTGATCAAACGTAGGAATGCTACACGTAAAGAATGGCAGCGCAGTCGCTGCCCCACTGACAAGGCATTGCTGAACAAGCTCAATCAAGAAGTCAGGCTCCTTACACGACAACAGACTCAAAAAGACTGGACTAACTATTTACAGTCGCTAACCCCGGAGAATAACTCCATCTGGGAAGCTACTGCTAAATACAAAAGATGCCACAATATTATTCCGCCCCTTAATGGCCAGCAAAGAATTGCTTACACCGACACTGATAAGGCCGAATCGCTTGCCGATCATTTCGCCAATCAGTTCCACATACACAACATTTCTCATCCCACAACAGAAAACTTTGTCACTGCTACAGTTACAAACTTTCTATCACAAACCAACACAAGCAACATACCTCCAGTACTTCCATCAGAAGTCCTTACGCATATTACCGGCCTCAAGACAAGGAAAAGTCCTGGCATTGACAAAATTACCAATAAAATGATTCAAAACATGGGCATCATCACGATCTTCAAAATTGTAAGAATTATCAACCTAATCTTCAAACATGGATATTTTCCACAGGCCTGGAAGACTGCAATTGTTTGCCCACTGCTAAAGCCAGGTAAAAATGCAACAGACCCTGTCAGCTATCGACCCATCAGTTTACTGTCTGCACTCAGCAAAATTGCTGAATATATTATACATCAAAGGCTACTTCAGCATGTAGAGGAAAATAACATCATTATTCCTCAACAACATGGGTTCAGAAGAGCTCATTCCACCACTCATCAGCTGTACAGGGTCACAGAACTCATCTCTTCCGGTTTACAAAAACGGCTCACGACTGGGGCAGTGTTCCTGGATATTGCTAAGGCTTTTGATAGGGTTTGGCTGGAGGGCCTCATAACAAAGCTCATATTGCAGGGTTTCCCTGCATACATCATACACACCATCTATTCTTATCTGCATGGCAGAAACTTCGTCGTTCGTGTAAATAGCACATATTCCACACGCCGAGATATTCTCAGTGGCGTCCCACAGGGGTCTCTTTTAGGACCCCTATTATATAATTTATACACGAACGACATTCCACACACACACAATACTGCACTCGCTATGTACGCAGATGATACTGCAATTCTTGCTCAAAGCGCATCTGTTAGTTCAGTCAAGCAAGCATTACAATCCCACACACATGCATTGGAAACCTGGCTTCATAAATGGAAGATCAAGGTGAATGTGGAAAAATCTGAAGCAATTCTGTTCACCAGAAAACACAAAACGAATGAGGACTGGCAAATTATTATGAACAATATCCCTATCCCCTGGACCAAGCAGGCCCGATATCTAGGAGTTACTTTGGATAGTCATGTTACATGGAAGCCCCACATTAAACATGTTCTCACTAAGTTCCGAGCACGTAAACTCACACTCGCCCCCTAATTGCTCGGGACAGCGCATTATCGCTAGATAATAAGATACCCCTTTATAAAGCCATGTTACGACCAATTATGACTTACGCAAGTCCTGTTTGGGGCTATGTTTGCCATACTCATTTAAATAAACTTCAGGTGCAGCAGAATGCCTTTCTAAGACAAGCCACGCGCTGCAGGTGGTTCATACGAAATGAGGCCTTGCACAGAGAATTAAATGTACCAACGCTCAATGATTACATCAAGAACTTAATGAAAAGATTCATTAAAAGAATCCCCCGTACTAAAAATCGCACGATTCCTAGGCTTTCTTACAATTTTCACAGCCCTCGATATCGTAGAAGGCCACTTGCAGTGCTTCGGTGATTCTTTTATTTATTTGTTCACTATATATAAACTGCTTGTCCACTTTGTGTAAACTCCTTGCAAATCTATAAAAATATGTTTAATTCTTACACAAAATCAAAATTTCAGAAAAGTGTATAAAATAATAATAAGAAAAGATGATAAAGAAAATATATAAATGTGTCTACTGCTCACTCTGGGCAAGTATGAAAAAAAAAAAGAAAAATTAATAATAATAATAATTAGTAATAATTTGTAATACTGGACTATTGTACAATCCTCCTTATGGATTGATTTCTCTGTATTCTTATAAAGCATAACTGTAATGCACCGAATTATTATATTCTACTATTTGTATGTTAATCTGTTATGCTTGCAACAATTCTGAAATGTATTTTTGGTATCTCTGCTGCACCTATTCATTTACTTGTTAGTACCAGCATATTTCTCAAAACTGACCTATGTATGTTGATATATTGCATGCTCGTGCCTCATTGGCCCCTGCACTCCTTACTTTGATCCATTTGCTCCGCCCCTCGCTTGCCATGACACTGTACTTGTTCTTACAGCACTCACATTTTCTTCGACCAATAGGAGTAGCTCCGACAGTGGATAGCTTGGAATCATCGACTGACGACTTCTTTTACTCTTCTTATGTTCTTTCTATATAGTTTCTGTAATTTATCACCAAGGCATATTATGATCTTGCCTATTTCTGTAAAAACTGATCTATTTTCCTACTGTTTACATATGCATTTTTACTGTATCGCATCCTATGCTATGTCTATTTCCAGCTCGAAAATCTCACACAGATCTTAGTCTGGGATAGCGCAACCGCGCGGGTGCCCGCTTTCGCGAACTGCGTTCGCCTGAGTCGTCTCAACTGAAATTATTATTTACAATTATTAAAATGAATATTGTGTTGCCAGTACTAATTATAATTAGCTCATTATGTTTATCTGTTTACTAATTATGTTTATCTCCCATTTTTGTTGCACCAAATCATATGTTCAATTTATTTTGTGAACCTCAAATTGAATTCCGACTATTTTGTAATCTACTTATGCCCTACATCAATATATTTAATAAATACTGGATGCGGGGAGGAATGTGAGATTGCACAATGCAAACTCTAGACCTTTTGGAAAGTTCCAGTCTATTTAAATTCTTATAAAACTTGCAGTCCCTTAAAGAGTTAGTATGGGAAGGCATTACCAGTTGACTTATGGTACATGGCTGGTGCCCCCCCCATACTTTTACCTTTACCTTTATTTACAATTATTGACAAGCCAATAAAATTTGTTCTACTTAAACTCGTCTCACGTACCTTTATTTTTATTATTATTAATATTCATACACTCCAGAAATATTAGACCTTAATTTACCATTTGCATCGACCAACCAGAAATTTTTCTATCTAACACTCCTTATTTTTCCGTATAACACTGATTGAATACTCAAGTTGCGCGATCAAAAATTTGTACTTTATAACGACAATTTCTAGGAGGTGTCTTCCTTGACTCGCAAAGACATTTGACTGGATCTGGCACCAATATCACCTTCATAAACTTATCCAACTTAATCTAGCGGACTTTATAATCAACCTCATAGCCTCTTTCCTCACCACTCGGAGCTTCAAGGTACGAGTGGGGAGTACCTCCTCTTCCAGCCTCCACATTCACGCCAATGTTCCACTGGGAAGTTTGTTTGGACCCATCCTTTTCAATTCATACACTCGTGACATCCCTCACGATTCTAAAATTCAGCTCGCTCGTTTTGGCGATCTTACTGCCATCTTGTCTCAAGCTCTGAGCTTCAAATACGTTGGAAATCTCCTTCAAAGCTGCCTTCTTACTCTTAAACACTAGTATACCAAACGGCGCATAGCTGTCAAAGCACAAAAGTCTGCCCCAACTATCTTCCAAAAGGAAA
Source organism: Stegodyphus mimosarum (assembly GCA_000611955.2). Lineage (NCBI taxonomy): Eukaryota > Metazoa > Arthropoda > Arachnida > Araneae > Eresidae > Stegodyphus > Stegodyphus mimosarum. Next base: position 39,687 of record KK121904.1, on the reverse strand, counting down.
TTCTAAACTCTCGAAGCTCTCCTCCTCTTTGGGAGCCAGTAAAATGGACTAACAACACTACCCAAATTGGAGTAAATCTTGACAGCAAGCCTACCTTCAAAAATCATTTCAAGAAAGTTCATGAAGAATTTAGTAATTGTACTATTTGCAATATGTTCCCTCATCTTGGACGTCACAGCAAGCTCTCCATCAAGAACAGGGCTATTTTGTGAAAGTTTTCTCTTCATCCTGTTCTCCTCTACGCATCTTTTGGGACCAAGCTGCTAAATCCAAGCCTCACTAGTTACAGACTGTTCAAAACAAGACTCTCCGAATGATTGTTAACGCCCCTTGGTATATCAGGAACTCTGTCATCCGTCTTGACCTTAAAGTTCAATATATAAATGACTACATTAGAAATAACGTCATTAAGCTCTACCTTTCAGTCAAACACCATCAAAGTTCAATTATCTGCATTCAAAAACACAGTCCCTTTCCACTGGAAAGATACGCTTGTCCTGCTAACACTCTGATAATTTAATTCTCATTTCCACCTCTTTCCGTTTCGAGGTTTCTCTCTGACATTGCCTTTTGTTTAATATAACAAATTTTAAATAAGACCTCCTTAGATAATTTTCTCACCTGCTTTGCTGTTTCCCTTAAACACATTCTTACTATTCAACTGATTAATTTTTAAAACATACTTTGTAACACATACGAAGCTCCCGTTGCTGCATTCAAGTTATGGTCAAGCCAACATCATGGCATATAATTGCTATCATTAATTACTGGCAAATGACAAGACCTGAAGATTCCTTTATGTATTTTCGCCGCTTGGCCCCGCCATGTTGCTTATCCTTCATTTACACTAAGGAGTTTAATTTAATGTAATGCAAGTGCAAAGCCTTCCGGGCTAATGACTTTCGACCAATGGAATGATTTGATTAGATGTGAACTTTGCGGCTATGAGGGGATAATCGTACTCCATCTTCTAATACATCCTTACTAGAATTCACCATTCTGGATGTAAAAAAAACATTAGACAGCTTAATCACTAAATGAATCTTTACCCCTCCTTTCCCAAAAGTTAAAGAACTTAATTCTGACCACTTGCCTATGCAATTCACTTTTTATGGACTTTGTTCTCTAATAGCCACTAATAGGGAAATTATCAACACGAACAAGTTTCATAGTTCTTTGCTCGATACTACCTGCAATCCACCATTAACGGATATTGATAAAATTAAAACTAAAATTACTACACTAAACTCCCAAATCATAACTGCTTTGGACTTATCTACAAAAGAAACTACTTCAAGTAATCCTAAAGCACTTCCGGACTTTAGGCTTGATAAAATAAAAATTAAAAACAGAGTAAGAAAACAATTGAAACTAACTACAGATCAATATCAAAAAGACACTCAATAACCTAGTAAAAGAAATTGATGAACTGAAAAAAGACCAGTCCTCTAAGCGTTGGAATCATGTACTGGAAAACATGACATTAAATACCAACACAATATTGAAAATCGGCTTTTTTAAACACAATAATCAAACAACTAAATCTGGGGAAGAAATAACGAATCTTTTTGCTGAAATTTTAGAAGAAACTTTTATTCCGAACTCCAGCGTCAATAGTGAACATATCCAATATATTTTTGCGAAAAATTCGGCGGTTGCGCCTGTATGTAAGCTTTGCGGCATAGCACTAGGATTACCATAAAATAGTGTATGGTAGGGTTGCCAGATTGGCGACTTTATCGCCCATTTGCGACCAAATCGGCGATATCCCGTGGTCAATCGGGAAGCTTCTAGAATAACTTCCTGTCGAGATATTTCTCGAAACGTGGGGAACCTAAGGAAAAGCTATATATGGGTTTCTGAGAGCCGACATTTTGAGAATAACTGCTTACTGTGAGCGCTAAGCTACGCGAGAGTTTTGTGAACGGAAAGCGATCGAGATAGTGCTTTGCCGTGAAGCTACCTTTACAGTATAGCTTGACAGTGTATTGGTGATTATTCCACGGTGTTTATTATAAGTTTAGTGTTGCCGTGAAGCTATCTTTACAGTTACAACCTGAAGCTGTGTTGCTGATTGTTTCAGCGTATTTATTGTAGATTTTCGACGCTTTTAAAGGTAATTTCAGAACTGTGCTGTAAATAGGGATTCTTGTAAATAAATTGTGCTTTTTATTGTTCTGCATCGTGTTTTCATCGGATATTCTCAAATCCACGAACCCGTATAACGCAACAATATTATAGAAGAAAATTCATTGATGTTGAAAAAAATCGACAGGTGTGTTGATAAATTATCCTCTCCTATAGAAATCAAAGATATTATCCGCAAGCTTCATATCAGGAAAGCGCAGGGATTCGATCAACGTTTAAACAAAATAAAAGAACTTCACAAAAAATATATTACTGTCATCAGCAATATTATCAATGGTTGCACATGCAGCCTTTATTTTCCCCATAAATGGAAACAATGCTGTTATTGTAATCTTTCCAAAACATTGCGAAGATCCTAACATCCACTTAATTACGGACCGATTAACCTGCTCCCATACAATGGAAACCTGTTTGTGCGTGTACTTCAAACCAGAATCATCACTTTTCTCTCAATTAAAAGTACTCTTAAAAATAATCAGTTTGGTTTTTGCCAAAATCATAATACTATCATACAAGCACTTAATATCATTGAAACAATAGCTGAAGCTTTTACTGAGAAAACGGCAGTTGCAGCTTGCTTCTTAGACGTCGAAAAAGCTTTTCATAACATTTGGCAGCAAGGTCTTTACAGTTTCCATGATGTGCGTTTCCCAGTTAATCTTATCAAATTAATCAAGTCATATCTATATAATAGGACTTTCCAGGTTTAAATTTCGGTTACTCCATCTAGGAATAAAAGAATTCATAGTGCAGTACCACAGTAATCCGCCTCTCACCGATACGTTTAATTCTCTATGTTAATGACATGCCTGAATGACTCAATAGTAAAATTGCAGAATATGCTGATGATACCATACTCCACAGCTTGCCATATACTATAACCTGCCTTTCAAGCTTAATACGGTAACTCATTATTGCAATTTTCGGAGGATAAAATTAAACGCAGGAAAATGTTGCATTAACCTTTTACGAAGTTACAGGAACTCTATCTGGTAAATCTAGAAATCAAGATTAATCAGAACCAGTTCCTGTCGTTACCTCTTCTAAATATCTGGGCAAGATAATGGATCAAGAACTCGGATTTAAACAACATGTAGATTATGCTCATAATAAAACTAATAGAGCATACATGGTAATCTACACTGGTGTGCAAAAATTAAGGACGAGACGGTTTTTTTAATATAACTTTGTACAAAAGCTTTCCAAATCAACACATTTAATACCGTAAGATCCCCAATACGTAACGACATGAGTAATGTAAGCAACACTTACTAAGAGAGAAATCAGAGGGATAAAAAGAAGCTTTATTGAAAAAGTAGCATGGAACGCAATGCGACTGAAGGCCGAAACATCCCTGTGATGGGTGTCCAGCAAGAAACATCCGGTCTTTAATAGGGGATATGATCTCCCCTGACTGCTAGGCAGGTTTCACATCATTTGTGCATGCTGGATATGTGGTTGTTAATGAGCTGTTGAGACACTGCTGCTCGTTCCTCTTGTAGCATCAATCGCAGTTTCGGAATCGTTACTGGCGATAAGTTACGTGCTGCCACGGGTCTCCCTAGTAAGTTCCGTACATGCTTGACGGGATTTAGATCCAGAGACCTTGCCGACCAATCCATGTGTTCAATATCTTCACTCTCCAACAGCTCTTCGACAGTAACTGTGCGATGAGGTGGAGCGTTGTCGTCCATGAAGAGGAACTGAGGACCCATAGCCCTTGTGAAAAGACGCATGTAAGGAAGAAGAACCTCGTTACAATAGCAGTCCCAGGTGACGAACCTCCTTGGGAGATATGAAGGTCGGTCCGGCTACCAAGCATTATGTTTGCTCGAACGAGAACTCCGCGACCTCCAAAACAGTCCCTCTTGAAGATGTTGAAGGGGTTATTGCGTGTTCCCCGCTCTGTTCAGATGTGTATGTGTCTAGAATCGCAACTCAGACTAAATCTGCTGTAATCTGTAAAGAGTACTCGTCCCCATTCATTGTCTCTCCAATTCCGGTGTTCCCGACACCACAGAGAACGCCTTCTCCGATGGGCAGGCGTTAGAGGTACACACCGTACAGGGCGTCGTGCAAACAGACCACCACCGTGCAGTCTTCTGGCCACGGTAAAACGCAATATCGGTCGTCCAGTCGCCTGTGTCGTGTGTCTAGCGATTTCTCCCGCTGTCTGCCGCCTGTTTCTTCTGGCCTGTAAGGCAATATACCGGTCATCTGCGGGTGTGGTTCCTCGTGGACGACCACAACTAAACCCCCGGATAGCTGTTCCTGTAGTTTGAAATTGTCTCCAAAGTCGTGAAACGATGCTGTGAGCAATTCCGAACTCTGCAGCCACACTTGTCACACTGCGGCCTTCCTCCAACTTCCCAATGATTCGACCTCGTGTAAAAGCATCCAGATGTCTAACAGATTGATTATTTGCCATTTCTTGCTGAGGCAGCAACTCGGTGTGATTTTAACTGCTATAGGGCGTGCAATCTCTTTGCCAGAAATACTGATCTTACACCGACAATATGCTTTATACTACTCAGACACACCCCATTACGTCTACCTGCATATCTGCGCATGTGCTACCGTACATGACCTTACTTAATCTACTGATTGGTCTTTCTGTCCGCTCTGCCTCTTCGTTCAGCTGATATGCTAATTTTTCGACTTCGTCCTTAATTTTTGTACACCAGTGTATTGTATCATTGGCAAAAATCTCAGTTGTACTTAAAAATTAAAAGAACTCTGTACGTAACTTTATTACCGCCAATTCTTTTTTGTGCAGTACCTGCACGAGTATCTGCTTCTAAAAGTACTAGAGGGAAGATAGTTGTTTTGCCAGAACAAAGCCCTTAGGGCCATCACTAATGCTCCATGGTTTCGCAGAAACCAACAAATTCATGCGGATTTACAAACTGAACATGCGAGGATTTTACGTAGGCTATTCAGAAAGTAACTTACGTTTTAGAATTTAAAAAAAATGAAAATTAACATTTTTTATTACGTAAATTTGAAAGACACACTATTCAGCTTTTTTCTACATAATCTTCGTATAAATTAAGGCTTTTAGACAAAGAATACGTATAGTTAAGAAGGAAAACTTCTCCCCAGCTTCGTTCCAACGCAGAGAGAAAGAGCTGCGCATGCGCGAAAGATCCGTCACCAAAGCTCGTAGCCGGTGTCGAAGTTCGAAGGTCACGTTATCAAGGTATACATAAGCTTTGCCAAGAGTTCATAAAACGAATATGGTTTAAAATTTCTGCAAACTTCAAAGAAAAAGAAAATATTTTTTGCGCAAGTTAATTAATTAATGGATTAGTTATTTTGAGAAAAAAATTGAGAAAATCCAAGTTTAAATTATTTCGAAAAGTCAAAGAAACGTTTTGCCAAAGAACGTTTCTTCTTAACACGTATTCCTCAAATACCTGTACACGTCGAGGAGAGGGAAATTCTCATCGCCAAGCCCTTTGGTGAGTTTTTCCTCGGCTTTCTAGTGGCTTAATAACAAACTGATTTACATTACGCCTTTGAAACCTTTCCTTCTTTACATAGACGTTCTTTGTCTTAGATCTCCACGGTTTTTTAGGAATACTGTAATACACAATTTTCTCACAATTCTACCCTTAGACGCTGAATTTTTAAAGCTTACGTTCAAATGTTACGAAAAATATGCTTGCTCAATACATGAAGTTATCAGAAGCATAGGGGAGTATGACTACTTAATCTAACAACCTCACAAAAGGCCAAGAACCATCCACCACAATATGCGGTGACAGGTTATGTAATTATTGTATATAGTTTATTGCATTTCATCTTATTTACTCATCATTATTTTTATTCTACTTATTTATTTCCTGGGTAAGCTAGGAAGTTTGCTTAACCGCGTGCTAAAGCAGCTCAGTGCCTTTACTTGTGTATTTACGTGTAAGTGGGGTTCTTGGTGATATCAGTTCACTTCCCTATGGGTTTAATGTGATGGTACTTTCGCTTCAGACGAAAGCTCAAAATGTCTAGCACTTGAAATTTTTTTACTACGGAATTGCTTACAGATATGCCTTAAAATAATTGCTCAAACATAAGTGCAATTGCGGTCGCCATATGACGACACGTTTACTATGACTTCAACAACGCAACTGCATCAGTGGTTACTAGATGGAGTAACGTCTGCTTGATTTCTTCAACTTAAAGACTCCGCATTATTAAGTTAGCTCTCAGGACTTTTTCCTTTTGAAAATTTAATGAACTTTTTATGGTCTAAGGGGCTAAATTAACATGTAGCGGTTAAGACCGCCTGGTCGACAACACTAAAAGAATGATGATCTCCGAACGGTACACAAGTTTGTTAATTTCATCGTCACAGAATGTTGCTGCCTGAGACTGCAGCCAGACGAACGCCTGCATGCAGTTCCTCATCATGATCGAAGAGCTGTGTTGCAAGCCAAGGCTTCATGAGTGGAAACAAGTGGAAATCGCTAGGAACAAGGTCCGAACTGCAAGGTGGATGACCTAAACCATCGCAGAGCCGTGGAGTTTGAATGGCTGTGTGAGGGAATGCGTTGTCATGAACGAAAGAAAAAAAAAACCTTCGAACGCAACTTTCCTCGACGCTTGTTTTGTATCGCTCTTTTTAGTTTCTATAATGTTTCACAATATTTCTCACTATTTATTGCTTCACAACGTTCGAGGTAATCCACCAGAAGGACACCTTCTCTGTCCCCAAAAAGCAGATGCATGTTCTTTCTTGATGACAATGTTTGCAAACATTTGCTTGGTTTTCTGGGAGAACTTGTGTGATCCCATTGAAGAGACTATTGTTTTGTCTCAAAATTCACGAACTTTGCCCTTGTCTCCTGTTACGACACGATCAAGAAGTGATTCACCATATTCGTGGTACAACTCGAGAAATGTCAAAAATGCTTTTTGTGGTCATCTGACAAGACTTTCGGCACCCATCTAGCGGAAAACATGATATCCTCGATCTTGCGTCACAACACCAAGCCACAAAGTTTGTAATATTTGAGGAAACTCTAGTGAGAGCTCCAAAATTGTGAAGCGGTGGTTTTCGCGAATCTTTTCGTTGATTTTCTCTAACAGTTCAGCATTAACAATGCTCGGCCGCCCACTTCGTGCTTCCTTGTGAGCATTAGTACGGCCATTTTTAAACATGATGCACCATTGTCTCTCCAAACTGTATTTCCATATTATTATGTACAAATTTTTCCATATTGTTGGATTCACTTTTCGATATTATGCAATGAAAGTCAAGTAACAATATATTGGTTAATGCCGCTCAGGCCGCTTGCCTTTTACATGGTACTCCCTCCGTCCCAAATTAGTTGCTACATTAAGTCAAAAATTTTGTCCCAGATTGCTTGCCACATTTCAAGTAGGTGGAGTCATAAATAACTTTCGATGCAGTTTATTAGATCGACACCAGTAAAACTGTGTATTAATTAAAATTGTTTAATTTGCAATTAAAATTATCACAACTTGGTATTTTCAATCTCATTTTTTACTTTCCACAAATGTAGCACTTATTTTGAGACAAATTTTTCGAAGCAAATTTACAGGGTTTTTACACTTTCTTAAGGCACGCCCCATTTTGTGAGGACTCTACCACCGTTGTGCAAGAAAGATTATTTTCTTCCTAATGAATTAACGATTCATTAGCTATTATAGAATATACATATAATAGTTAGCTATTATAGAATATATATATAATAGTTTTATGCGATTGTGGGAAGAGTCCTTACAAAATGGGGCGTTTCTTAAGAGTGCTCAAAACTTGGATTTTTTTAACTGACTTGGTACTGAATTAAGCAGCGAACGCTTGGTAAGTGAATGTCGTTGACTGATAGCACAGCACCCTGAAATCTCTGAAAAATGTTCAAACAGAATCATAAAATCATCAGAATCAATAATCAGTACAAAAGTATTCAAATGTAGCAACTAATTTGGGACAGAGGGAGTAATATTTATTTTATTTCTTTCTTTATTCCTCCTACTTTTCTAACAGCCTTCCTTAGGGCTCTGCGGTTCAGATTTTAGAAATTAAGACCTGACAGCAATAGAAAATTAAATATTTAATCATATCAGTGTACCACAAATTAATAGCTAAAATAAAGTGAACTATTTCTGCCCAAAAATGCGATGCGAAAATCCGTATGGCAGCACTTTGAGATTTAGCCGCTCACGTGATTCAGTGCGAGCCGACGTTTCACATTATACTCCATTCTACCGAAAGCAACGAGTACTGGTTCTTTAAGGGTGCATATGGGTACACAGGGCGAGACAGTACTTAGGCACACATGGGCACTATATTTCCCGCTTATTGCAGAATTTAGAATCACACTCGAAACCTAGGAGGTTAGAATACATGGAGATGCCCTCCGCTCAGTCCAAGTAAAGCCAAAAGAGGGAGAAAGCATGCCCTTAGTAGTCGTGGCTTAGGGATTGACGTGCTCTAACCACACCCAAATTTGTTGCTAACACACCCAATTTCGTTTCTGGTAGTAGTTATAACTTAAAGACTGCAGATTCTTCCAGCTCTTTTTTCTTTACTTTTCGCAACATTTTATTTTATTTCTACATTATGTAATTGCAATAACTTCTACAGAATGTAATTGCATGCTAGCATTAAATGTATTCCGAACCATAAAAAAAAAAAAAAAAAAAAAGTTGACAGTGAAACCGTAAATTGATTACATTTTAATTTTTCTAAACATAAAATTCTCAAATTTTCCGTGTTACAAATAGTGCTTATGTTCTAAAAAACCTTAACTTGAATAAGCAACGATAAAAAAATTATGTGAATTCTACATTGTTATTTTTAAAACTCACAGAACAAATGTGACTAGAAATCAAAGTCAGTTATTACATATTTACTTGAGCACAAAACAAGATAAAGTTATACACATGAAAGGTAAAATTTGTAATATAATATGATCACCTCTTGAAGTAAACTCTTTTCTCTTCCATATACGGCTAGCACCTCCCCCTCTCCTTGCTTACCGTTTTGATATCAAGTCTAAGTTAATCGAGTATCCCATTTATTATTATTAAGAAAAAGGAAAATCTGAGAACTATATATGTTTTTCGTGCACGTTACACAAAGAAAATACTCTACTCTTTCTTGAAGGTCTTTCAAACATACATTTCGATTATTCTACTTTTTTATGTATGTTCAAAAACATTCTTTTACATGGAAATACAATCGGAAATGTAGACATTATTTCGTTATAACAATTCAATACTTTACGCCTCTCACATCTTCGCATAGAAAACACTTTGAGAACTTTGCACCAGCTGACGTTTAATCTTGTCTCAAATGAGAACAGCGTTTTCTTGCTCTCGCTTGGCGTGGCTTATTTATCCCCCGGCCTCACTACCTTCGCACTGCAATAGTAGAGACGCCATCACTATGTATTCTAACATCCCTTGCTGGAAACAATACCACGCTTCAGTTTTATATCGCTTTGCATGACAAATTAATCGAGCTTCGCGACGATTTTAATGGGCATAGATAAAAAAGCACCTTCCCTGAGGTTCCAAAATGTTTTCAAATTCTTTCTATGTACCTAGCAGTGACTACAGTTTAATAGTACTTCAAATTTTCTTTTTTGATTTGTTTTCACTGACTCGATAATCATTTTTTTATTTGCTCGATCTGCAGAGTTTACAAAAGTGATTTAAATGTTCACAGGGTGAGAAGTCATATGTTCCTTTTCTATATCTTTCTGTTTATTCCTCTTAATTTATATAAATTCTTGCTCTCTGTCTGAGAGATAAAAAAAAAAGAGGTATTCCTGTGTTTATAAACATTTTCTGAAATGATTAATTTTCAAAGTTATAGTTTTGAAAAAGTTTAGTTATTTTAGAGAAATTTAATTTGTTTATGAATAATTTAATAAACTTTGTTAGAATGCTTCGCTTGCTGGTACTAGGATACTGTTCTGTTTTCGACACCGGATTCAGAAATGTATTCTTGTATACACGTGTGTAGGTACGTATGTGCGTATATGTGTCTGTGTACATGCATACATATGTACATGAAGATATATGTGCATAAACAAACACATACTTACATACATATATACTTTCTTATACAGTCCCGAAAACAGAAGATTACCCGCTTGTATTCTGAAATGTATTTATGAAATTAAGAATGAAAAAAATAAAGCAAAACCATTTTAAACTGTGAATATTAATAAAACAAATTTTCTTGTTTGTTATCAGATAAATGTATAATTATAAAACTGGGTTTGTCTTAACGATTATCGTGAAAGCTAGGAATTAAAACTAAACTTTCCTCCTCAGGCAGAAAATATATATGTTTCTCTCTAATCACACTGGATCGAATTTAAAATAATAAACAGAGAGCATTATTGTATACCACGAAGGGTAGATTATTTACCTCCTTGTCCTATATAACGTCACGTATACGACATAACAATTATCAGTTCATGAGTTCAGTGTTCGGGGGTTGTCTTCAATTGCAAACGTTGCATGCTTATTGGTGGTTTTTAATTGCTGGTGATCTAAATTCACGCCAAACCGCATGGTTTTGTCCGAATAGGAACAGGTATGGTATTAGTCTAAATTCATGGTGCCAGAGTAACCATGCACAGATCATAGCTCCTACCCTCCCGACTTACTACCCTGCAAGAGGGTCCCCCGCAGTTCTTGATCTGGCTGCCTTTTATAATATATTTTTTAGGCATGAAATTAAAGTGATTCAGGACTTGGATTCTGATCACTACCCTGTTTTGATTACCCTAGATATTCAAAATCGATACTCAAAATTAGAGGAGCAAGTCTCAACAAATTGGCACGATTTTAGATTTATTTTGGAAAAAACAGCACTCCCTCCCATCAAAATTTTCAGCAATTCGGACTTTGACAGGTATATTAAAAGTTTGGAGACTTTATTAAAAGAAGCGAGAGCTGCGGCTTCGAAACCACTTAAACACCCAGGTGCTAGGCTCCCACCTGAGACAAAATTCAAAATTAAGCAGCGGAACTACTTGCGAAGAATTTGGCAAAGGACGCGAGATCCCAATATCCGTGCCCAGTTTCGCAAGATGCAGAACGAGATAAGGACTGAAACCCGCTTATTAAAACAAGCGAAGTGGAAAACATTGAGCCCCTAACTACTGAAGACAAATCGATCTTGCGCGCAGCCGCCCGATTACGCAAACATAAAACACCCATTCCACCCCTTCAAACGGCCGATGGCGCACAGATGGCCTACACAGACTCAGAAAAGTCTGAAGTCATTCTGACAGCCTTGCAACACAATTCACACCAAATCACGACTCCTACTGTAACCGTCCGGTTAGCATATATGCATTCTGTACCGCGCCACGCGCATAGGAAAAAATCCGTACTTGTGATTGGATATACTTTTAGCTAGAATTCTTACCGTTTTGTTTTCCTTGAATGACGCGCACGAGAGACGCGGAAGCGTGAAAATTATCGTTTGTGTTCTTTGAAACGTAAAACTTTAACTTCAGCGTTCTGCATATGGCTTTCTGTTTCATAGAATAGTAAAATTATAAAATTTTTCAAACATGCTGTTAATATCAGAAACAATCTTAAGCCCTTAGATTACATATATAGTTGAGTTCGTGAATTTAGAGCAAAAACCAAAACGCAACGATCTCGATCCGACTGTAAAGACATCGTCTGCTATTAAGTATATTATTATTATTGCATTCTTTTCCTTTCACATTGCAGAAAATATTTCCGTTGCAAATGTTATGTTATTTCCATGTTAGTGTCCATGTCATTTCTAATATTCTGTTGCCTTAAATGAAAGAAAAATGTGCATTCAGTATTGCCGCTGAATATAATACACATGTATATAAAAAGAAACTTCTTTCTCTGACAAACACTATTTTACTGCAAAGATACAAAAGATGGTACACATTAAAAAAATGGGCAATATTTATAAAGTAATATTATTCAGTTTAAAATATGCATCCTATTTCTCTGTTACAAATCTATAGTAATCATCAAAAATAAATTTTATTTTTTCTGACCGATTATAAATATTGTGAATTTACTGTGTTGGATATATAATGAACATGAAATAATATTTTTTGTGTCTAGGGGAAAAAACCACTATATTTTTTATATTAAATTCACCACGCTATGGTGTTGCAAAAAGTGTAATCCCATAGCAAGAAAAGTACAGCGCACCTAATTATCTCTTTGGTGCTGGTATTAAAATGTAAACAAGCGGTATGGCGGTGTACTCTCGAGCCCAAGCAAAGTCAAGGCGTTCCTAAGCGTAGAAGAAATGATGTCATTGGAGGCCATATCCAATCAAGAGGAGGAAATTTTCCCTATGTGCGTGGCGCGGTACAGAATGCTTATATGCGTCCGGTTACACAGGGGCGCATACAAGCACGGGTTAAAGATTTTTTAACACAACCCATCACAACTGAACTCCGACCTACGGATCCTACTGAAGTTATGGTTTTCATAGATAAATTGAAACCTAACAAGGCACCTGGCATAGATTCTATTTCGAATCGCATGATCAAAAAATTCCCCCCAATGTTCATCGTTTGGATCACGGTTCTCATTAATTTAATGCTCAGGAGAAGCTTTTTCCCCGACTGTTGGAAAATTGCAGCAGTCGTCCCCATTCCAAAAGGACAAAATTTAAGCTTGCCCGTCAATTACAGACATATAAGTCTGTTATCTTCTCTCTCAAAGATCTATGAATTTGTCTTACTTAATCGCCTGAATGAAATCTGTCGGGATCAAAATTTATAAATCCCGGAACAATTCAGCTTCCGACCTAAACACTCCACGGTACACCATTTACTACGTGTAGTGGAATTCATTCATGAAAGCTTTCGTAAGCGAGAGAAAACTGGTATTGTCAATTTAGACGTTGCCAAAGCCTTAGACAGGACTTGGCATGACCTAATTATATACAAGTTCATGCGGCTTGGTTTTTCGGCTCATCTCATTAAAATTATTAACTTGTACTTGACCGGACGCAGTTTCCGCGTGCGAGTTAACCACGAATTCTCCTCTCCCCGTCCGATCTATGCCGGCGTAGCCCAAGGTAGTCTGCTAGGATCTTCAGTCTTTAACCTATATGTAAATGATATTCCTAAGGCCCCAAATATCGATCTTGCATTATCTGCAGACGATACAGCCATCATTTGACAGCATTCCAACACCCTCCAGGTAATCTCACAATTGCAGTGTTACCTTTCAGCCTTAGAACTCTGGCTCGGTCTGTATAAAATCAAAATTAATGTCGCTAAATGTGCTGCCACTATGTTCATCCGAAGAAATATCTCAAGTTTACCTAATTTAATCCTCTTCGGTGAACCCATTCCCTGGGTGTCTTCATATAAATATCTAGGTGTTTTACTAGATTCAAAATTAACTTGGCAACCTCACATTCGCAAAATAATAGGGAATGCAACAGCTGTGAAACCAATTTACGCTCCTTGGAATAGCGACCTGTCACTTGATAACAAGATCCTGCTCTACAAGTCTATGATAAGGCCTGTTCTTACATATGCGTGTCCCATCTGGGGCCCATCTGCACTGACTAACAAAAAACACATTCAAATTTTTCAATCAAAATTGCTTAAAGCAAATGCTCGGTAAATACTTAAAGGTCCGTGGTTTGTAAGGAAAGAAGAGATTCATAACGACCTCAAAATCAGGCCCATTAATCGCTTTATACAGCGACTTTCGGAAAATTTTTTCAAAAATATTCAACATGTTGCTAATCCTGTGTTACATATGCTACCCGTATATGATCCTGCTGTCGCTTCTTCCCGGAAAAGGCCGCATGCGGTTCTTAACCCGGAATATTCAGCTCTCCCATTTAAACGGGCTAGGCATGAGCGCACGGACGACCATGTGAATAACTACCTCTCGTTCCTTAACACCCCCGGCCTCTTGAGATCTTTAATGCACACAACCTGAGGAACTCTCTTTAACGTTTCCTTAATAAGAAACATCACAGTCTAAAAGGACTGAATTAAATTCTAAAATATATCTGAAATAGCTGATTTAACTTAATATAAAATATCTCTATTATTCTACTTTATACTAACAAAGGCTTAAGAGCCTTGCATTTAACTGATAAAGACTACTGATAACAGCTCTTATCTTCCTTTAAGAAGGAACTCTTTCAGGTGTTTAACAACGTCATTTTCGGCCTTTAAATACTGCATTGAATAGCAGTCAAAAACGAAACTTCTGCCTCCCAGCTGATCACTGGCAGAACCACTTTTTGGACCTGTAACGTCACCATCGAGATAAGGCCTGCGTTCTGAATCGAAACTAGCTTGTGACGTCACCATTAAGGGACCCTCATCAGTAACTTACACAATGACACTCCCCCAAAATTTTCTCCGCATTCCTTGTCCACCCCACATATCAGTAGCTTTCTATCTCTTAACGCTGTTAGACATACTTCACACACTTTTGTTAAATCCATAAATTTCCTTAGTTTTATAACATTTGTGCATTATTCATTGGTTTTTCAAGTTAATTGCTTGGTGATAGATTTTCGTTTCTCCATATTTCCTTTCCTCATTATGTCTTTCCGTTGTGTTGTTCCTGGATGCAAAGGATATTATGAAAAGTCCCCATAAAGAAATACGACTGAAAAATGAAAATATGAACCCATTAATTAATTTGTTTGACGATGAAAATTTGAAGTTCCAATGTAATTATGTATGAAGTTTGAATTGGCTGGATGTTTAGAAAAGTTTGGGGTGCACTACAGGGAATTTTACGAAAGAAACTCATCATGCTCTTACTCACACAACTCATACTTTGTTGGAAATGAAGCAGTATTGTATCGAAGAACTGAAAATGAAATATTTTCTCTGTGGTAAAACACAAACTGATTCCTTAGAAGAGAGATTCAGAAAGTATAGATTTTTAGCCGGATCGCAATATTAT
The DNA here is from genome assembly GCA_000611955.2 of Stegodyphus mimosarum. Lineage (NCBI taxonomy): Eukaryota > Metazoa > Arthropoda > Arachnida > Araneae > Eresidae > Stegodyphus > Stegodyphus mimosarum. Next base: position 24,600 of record KK121904.1, on the reverse strand, counting down.
GTCTCAGTGAGGCAAATATTTTGAATGCGAGTCTAAATTCAGATTGCGAAACACTTTTTTATTGAGATCTGCAACTTCTGTCAAATTACTATTGATGAGTTAAATGCTGTGTCTTCATGCAAAAAGGAAGATGAAGTAATTAATTATCTGGATATTTATGTAATTAATGATTATATTTCAGACATTGAAAGTGTCTTACCAGTCTTAACATAACTTGCAGGATATTGTTTTAGGCCACATGCAAAAAACAGAAGTAGTTTTCAGTTGATAAAGCACTGATATGCGAAGATGCATATCGCTTATTTTCAAGCATGGATAGAGGATATTTAAAGTATCCTCACCCAGATACTATAAAAATTATTGTGCATTGTTATATAGCAGTTCAAAAACTTCTTTCCGAGAAATACGAAAGTGGATTTTTAAAAGTTCAAAATCAAAGAAATTTTGTGGTGAATCTTGCATTTTCTATTATAAATAGGCTAGAATTATTTAATTTAATTGATATACTGCTGAATATCGTGTCGTAAAGCTGCTGAATATCGTGTCATAACATATTTTGTGGGTGTGCGTAAATATTTTACTGAAGAACTACTGTTGTAAAAAAATATATATATATAACTATAGAAAACCCTGTTTAAAAAGAAAACTGCAAACACTACAGAAAGCCAATATTTAAAATAAAGTATTTATATTTTAGAAAGTATTTCATTGCATTTAAAAACATCAATTATTTTATTGCATATTTATTTGTAAACTTGTTTTTATAATTTGTATTTTTTTATTCATTATGATTTAAGGGATAAATTTATATTTACTTTTGTCATCTAAAAGAATCATTCCTTGTAACAGTTACTAAGACTAGTAATATAAAAATTCTCAGGAAAATTAATGATTAATTATTTTAATTTGAAACTTTAATTTTATATGAAGTAACTGCCCTAAGGAGTTAAAAGTATAACAAATATTTCATTACATAATATGTAGAATATCAAATACTGAGTAAATTTGATTCATAACAGAGTGTACTGTTCTTAAATTTAAATATCAACGCTTTTTGCAAATCATTAAAGATCGTTTTATCGTGGTGAAACTTAAATGCATATATTTAGCTAATTTAGATTCTGTTCAATTTTATACTTGTTAGTATGATGTAATCAGCTTGTTTAAAAGGTAAGGTAAGTTAAATTTCTGACTGATATAAAACATTTAAATGTTAGTCTAAATATTAAGTAGCCTCTTTCATTCGTTTGATGTTTGATAATCCTGCTACATTAATATGATATATACAAATAAAAATATGTAATGATTATGGAAGGAAAAATATGTGTTCCCACTATCAAACATTTTGTTAAAGTAGTAGTTGAAACAAAAAAACTTGATGCGGGGTGGGAATCAGCAAAAGAGGCACAAAGACTTGACCGAAAAGTAAAAATTTTTGTTACTTCAATTTTAAAACCAGCTTTTCCTTAAAAAAAAAAAAGGATTTCTTTTTAGCAGCACCACACCTTTTTCAAATACTTTTGTCTTGAAAGTAAACAACTTGAAAATAAATAAAAATAATAAAGAAAAATGAAAGTATTTCGTAGTCGTTTAACTTTTGTAAAATGTTATATAGCCGCTTGTAATTTTGTTTTAGACCGAATGTATAGTATGAGATGCCAGTTTCATAGAATAGGTTTAGAAAGGAAGCTAGACCGGTCCACTAACAGTGACGTAGTAACTCAGCGCGCAGGCCTTATCTATCTCGACGGTGACGCCTGTAACCAGGTCCCCCTCCTCCCCCCCTCCTCTGAAGAACGCGTATCAGAAAAGATATTTTGATCTCTTCCCTACGTATTCTTCGCTCCTGACGTATGCAAAACGCGATTATCAAGGTTCAAGGAAACTCCACCTTTTACTTATCTGGTCAAAATTTTATGATGACTGCCCCTATTCTGGCCCTTATTTTGGGCGCAAAATTAAGACGTTCTGAGTTTTTATCTTTTTTGTCTCAGTGCGAAGGCATTTATTTCAAGTCATTCGGCTTATCAAAATTTTTACCCTATTTGACAATCCCCTCTATTTGATGATCTAAATTTCTGTGATGATGTGGAGGTAAAGGCGTAATTACCTGTGAACTCCGTAGCTTGCATATTGTTGAAAAAAAAGGTAAAAAAATCTGATAATTAAAAGAATTATTCCCCTATATTTTATAATAACGCAGGTACAAGTTTTAAATAATATTTTAAAAAATCTTGTTTTTTATTCTCTTTCAGAAATATTCAGAGAAAGTTATGTACTATTTAATGTATTTCACTATTAAAATAAAAAGAGCGCTAATTTGAAATGGACCGAATTGAGCATTAATTACAAATTGACTTAGATTTTCATTTAAAAGATGTCTCAGAAGCAAAAAAAAATCATGTCATATTTGAGAAAGCATTTTAGGTAGAAGCTCTGTAAGTGGAGAAGAAATAATGCATAATTTTAATGTTAATAACAATAAACTTTGCTTTAAAATGTATTCTTTTCGTATACTTAGGACTCTGAAATACTGTACAAATAGAAAATATATACATTTATATATATAATTACGACGCAATTGCAAAATATTTACATCCAATCGTGTCAAAACTCATTGCGGCCTCTCCATCTTACTTCCAACCTCCATGACGTTACTGCAGGGGAAAGGTGAAGGGGAAGAGATTTAGTTTACATCGCCACCACTGCAGTGGATTGGCGCTGCAATTTGGCGTCATGTTATAGTATGGAAGTGCCGACGCTTTACTCACATACAGCTTTGGCTAGACCGGTCCACTAACAGTGACGTAGTAACTCAGCGCGCAGGCCTTATCTATCTCGACGGTGACGCCTGTAACCAGGTCCCCCTCCTCCCTCCCTCCTCTGAAGAACGCGTATCGGAAAAGATCTTTTGATCTCTACGTATTCTTCGCTCCTGACGTATGCAAAACGCGATTATCAAGGTTCAAGGAAACTCCACCTTTTACTTATCTGGTCAAAATTTTATGATGACTGCCCCTATCTAAATTATTCTGGCCCTTATTTTGGGCGCAAAATTAAGACCTTCTGAGTTTTTACCTTTTTTGTCTCAGTGCGAAGGCGTTTATTCCAAGTCATTCGGCTTATCAAAATTTTTACCCTATTTGACAATCCCCTCTATTTTATGATCTAAATTTCTGTGATGATGTGGAGGTAAAGGCGTAATTGCCTGTGAACTCCGTAGCTTGCACTTCCTTGATCCTTGATATGCTGGTATTGACCACGTGTACTCGTGAGACGTCCGCCCTTCGTGCTGAGTTTGGTCACAATGCCTAATCTTGGATCTTGGATCATGAGGGTAATGACTGTCACTAATTTCCAGGACTTCACCTATGTCTCAATTAAGCAGCATTTCTCGGGAACCATCCAAGTACTGACCCCGAGAAATACTGCTTAATTGAGACATAGGTGAAATTGTGGAAAATAAGTGAAAATTAGTTAAAATAAGTTGAAACATGCTGTATTTTCTTCCATTCAGAGTTGGGAATTTAAAGTAATCAGATTCTTCTGCAAATTTTATTAGAGGCATCGCTGCTTGAAATCCCAGGGCAAATTTCTCTGACGTGGATTTTGCTGCGCGAATTTCCTGGATATGGTTTATGATGTTTCTTAGAACGTTATTAATTTTTAGTATCTTGTAGCCAGGAAACTGCTTTATTTAAATCTTCTGGTAGGGGTTGGAGTAGTTTCTTAGCTTTATCTTTATAGCTTGATTTCATCGGTTTTCTGTTTTCTGCTGTGCTAGTGGAAGGCAGTTGCGGAAAATCTTGTTTAGTGGGGAAGGTAGGGATTTTTTGCTGAGTAGGTTTTACTTTCAAAGCGTTTTATATTTTATAATCCTCCGGATAACTCACTTAGTGTTAATATTCTCAAGGACAATCTTCCAGATCAGAAGCCGGTCAATCTTGCCGGGAATCTCAACTCAAAACACTCAGACTGGAGGTGTTGCCGCTCGAATAAAATGGAAGAATTCTTGACATATTTATCCTAAAATATCCGGTCTCCGCCTATACCCGGGATGACTTCATATATTTTCTATATCTTCAAGGAAAGCAGACATTTTGAACCTTCCCGTAAACAATACAACTATTCCGATGAAGCTCGAGGTCAAGCAAGAACTCACTTCAGATCTTGTGCCCATTTTAATTACACTCGGTAAGTAAAGAAGTCTGGCCACAAAACTGTCATAGATTGGAGATTTATTTCATGATATTCTTTGTACAGACCCGCCGGATATTAGTACTCTAAAAATTAAATATTGAAAATACCTTGTCGATCTCAAAGTAATTAAGTTTGCCTTTCCTGTAAGTGATTTCTTTTTCTACTTTTTCTTAAGCAATAATTTCGAGTTTTTTTTTAAACAAAGATTACATAAACTCCTTCCACACCATGTTATAAAAAATGAGCAAGACTTACAATCACTTATTGAGCGATTACTGAATTATTAGATAAATAATTCCATTAGAACCGAGACTAGTTCTTATGTGTCTGCGACTGAGTGCGCTTTAAAGTAAAACATTATGAAGTCCATATCATAGTTTTAGGTGTTCGAAGTTTCATATTGGTTATATGTTCGATGCTTTTTTCGATTTCAGCTTTCAGGAAGAACGTGCGGCCACTGAATGCGACAGCAAAAGCCTCTGCAAAGCAGTTAGCAGTATTGTTTATGCTACTAATTACACTGTAAAAAATTTTAGTCCAACGTTACACCATTTAATGGTTCAAAATCAAAGATAGTACCAAAACATGGTTCACTTGATTTTACGTTTCACTGATATTTGGTGAAACGATCCAACTAGGTAAACGTTTCACTATTTTTAAGGAATACTTTGCAGCCAATCAAACCGAAGCATTCAGCGCATGCCTGGTCTTCCCGTGATTCCATCTTTAGAAAGTTTAATGGCGGCTGTTTGAATCTGTTAACGGATAGTCGGTTGTGTATTCGATAATTACAAGGTACGTATATTTTTGGTTTGTTTCCTTTTTGATTTATGTATGTGGATTAAAATTTGTTAAATTTTCATTAAAATGCATTCGCAGTAACTTTTTAATGATTTTGTTGGAATGAGTGGCGTTAGTGCTGAAGCCTACTTTCACCATTTGGTTATTACTACTGTATAGAACGTAGCTGAATAGAAGTCTAAAAAGAGATTCCCGAACATTCTTAGCAAAAACATTGTTATAACAAAATGTGTAGTTCTGCATATATTACGTAATATGTATTGCTATAAAATACGTTATAGTCATTCTGTAGAAAATAGAATACTACAATACAAACATAGAATGTTCTGTCAGCATCAGCATTGGAATATAATAGTTCTTACGCTGTTTGTGAACTTAAGAAATAAGAAGCACATAATTCATCTAAAACGTTAAAAAAACTTCTTTGACATGAAAATTGAAGTTTGGAACAACTTGAGTATAGGACCCCATTGGCTATTTTTTGGCTTGGCGACCGAAAAATGTCGCCAAGCCACGGAAAAGCGGTTAAAATTGAAAACACAAGTTAGAAAGCACGTTTTAACGTTAAAGCACGTAACCAGAAAAATTTTTTAGAATATATGTTTAAACAGCAAATTTGAAGGTGCATAAGTAAGTGGGGGCATATTTTAAATAGTAATATTGAAAATACAAGTTTAGCCTTAGAAAAGCAGTAAAATTAAAAATAGAAGTTAGAATGCACATTTTAACAAGAAAAATTTTAAACACAAATTTAGAATATATATTTAAATAGTAAAATTGAAAATAAATAAATAAGTGGAGGCATATTTTTAGCAGTCATACGGAAAATACAAATTTTAAGTTGTAAAATTGAAAATAGGAGTTCAGAATACATGTTTAAATTAAAAACATGAAAATAGGAGTTAAGAATGTATGCTTAAATTAAAATGAAATAAACGTTTGAAAATACACAAGTACGTGGAGGCATATTTTAAGCAGTAATATTGAAAATGCAAGTTTTAAGTTGTAAAACTGAAAACAGAAGTTCAGAATACGTGTTTACATTAAAAAAAAGTAAAGAAATGCTGGAAATTTAGTAAAGTTTACAAAATTACGGTAAATTTACAAAGAAATCCGTATACTCTGCCCAGTTTATGTCCCTTACAATTTCTAGAAATGTGTTAAATACATCAATATTTTGCTGCTTGCAAGATTTAGTGAAAATACAGACAGGTTTGCCGAAATGGAGTATTCTAGAATTCGCTGGGTTACCAGAAAAAAAACCGTCCGAAAAGTGCGCCAAACTGAAAATCGCCTAAGATACCGCTGTCTCGGGAAACTAAGTGAAGTTTCCAAAATTTTTCTGTCTATACGTTAGAGCTGGCGCAATGCACCGTCTTTCCTGTACAGGGATATTAGTTTTAGTACCTAATCAAACATTTATAACGATATTTGAGCCATTGGTCTTGCTAAGAAACAGTTTACAAACATAGCTTAAAGATTATTTGTAATATCATTTACAGTTTAGAACCTATATATTCAAGATTCACTTAAAAGTAAAGGTACTTTTTAAAATGACAATGTGGGAAACAAAAGGGTTTTAATTTAATAGTATTGCAAAAATCAGTTTAATTTATCGTCATTATTTTAGGAATATCATAATAATATTATTATGTAATACAGAAAAAAAAAAGAAATTTTTAAAATTGCGAAGCACATTCAGATACAGCTCAGAGGATTTCAATAACTGTAAATCACATTTAGCCCAGGAAGGACACACAGAGGAGAAACGGTTAAAGTCCTTCCTCTTTCAAAGTCCCGCCTACTAAGGGCACAATTTCTCCTCACTTTTTGGCTTTAATGTGAGATCACAAGGTTCTAGATTTGGCTGGAATTGATTTTCAAAATACTTCGTCATAATTTCCGCCTTTTCTTTACTCGTTAATGCGATTTTGTTGTTATCGTATAGTGGCTTACTAGAAGTGCTTTTTCTTTTGAGATTTTTAGCTAAGGTTCAGAAGGAGTTACTCTGATCGTTTAACTCTCGATTTTTTCGTTCCACTTTTCCGTTTTATGAGAGTTTATATCTCTCTGTTAATTTTGTTGTTTCCTTTTGATCCTAAGGTCCCGGGCAATGTTCAACCTTTTGCGGAGTTTGTTGCTTTCCTTTATTTTATTTCTAATGACAATCAGCAGTTTCTCAGAATGTTGACACAATGGTATTAACTTAGATGCATTATTATATGCGCCTAAAATATTATCGTTTAACTTTTCGATTGCATGATCAATATATCCCGTTGTTTTCAGGCTATTAAATCCTAGCCGTTCTTGTCTAGCGGTAAATTGCTGAGCTTGAGATGGATTCTGATGCTTTCTGGAGCTTTACCAAAACGCTGAAGCGTGCACATCAATGCGACATACCTGTAGTGACAAATGGTACGACAGTTTCCTCAGATATTGATAAATGTAAGATATTCGCTAATCACCTTAATGAGCAACTTATTCCCAACTCCACACCCTGCAATAATCCGTTTGTGCAGCAAGTTCACAATGAAGTAAATGAATGGCTAAGAATGCCGACTGCACTTAATGCTAACGGGCTCACTACTCCTAAGAAGGTTACGAAAATAGTCTCCAAGCTTAATCTTATGAAGGCCTCCGATATTGACGGGATCACGAATCTCATGATCAGAAACTTACCTAAAAGTGGTATCACAAGACTCACAGGAATATTCAACGCTTGTATCACGTGCTGTTCCCAGAAAGCTGGAAATGTGCGAAAATATTTTTGCTTCTCAAGCCTGCAAAAGATATTGCTAAAATAGAAAATCACAGGCAGATTAGTCTTTTATCAAACCTTGCCAAGATATTCGAAAGGATCATTTTAGAGAAATTTCAGCTTCTTGCAATCCCTTCCTGAAGAAAAGTATGACTTTAGGAGCGACTTGTCTACTGCAAAACGACTAATTAGACTTATTGAGTTTATAGGATCTGCACTCCATCATAAAAGCTGTTCAGCACTACTCATGCTAGACGTGGCGAAAGCATTTGACCGCTTCTGGCAAGAGGGTTTAATTTACAAATTAATCAGGTTTAATTTACACAGGGAGCTCTTTTGACGCATTCTTACATCATAAATAGATTCTTCACGGGGAGCTGCAGACTGAGGCATTCTGGCTACAAGACGATCTCAGCAGGGGTCCTGTTTGGAGCCAATTATGTACTTATTCTATGCGGCTGACTTCTCAAGAGACAAACTAAATAGAAACACACTACTCGCCTGCTATGCGGATGACACAGCGGTACCAGTTAAATCAATAAATCCAAACAGAGCCATCAGCGTACTGAAAGATATTGTGCTTTATATTGAAGAATGGTGTTCCAACTGGAGGATTTCCATTAATGTTGACAAGTCTCAACTGCTAATAGTACGTAGAAAGAAATTAAAAGTCGAAATTCAGCCGCCGTACCTTTTCGACCA
>KK121904.1:0-16095 GCA_000611955.2 Stegodyphus mimosarum | reverse complement strand
AGGCGTGTATATTAACCAGAGGCTTCCTGAAACACGCATATTAACTATGTAGCTGGTAAAACTAAAGGTGTTGCACTACAGCTGAATCTTCTACTTGGTAGGTGTTCAAATTTGGATCTAGTCAGGAAACGACAATTTTATCTTTCTATTTTGAGACCGATGTTGAAATAAGCCTCGCCAGTTTGGGCTACTGCAAAGAGTAATGACCAGCATAAATTACAGGTGTTACAAAATAAAATCTTACATATATTTGCAGACGCACATTTGTATATTAGAAACAAACTCCTGCACGATGATTTGCAGGTTGAGTACATTGATAAATACGTGCATAGACTAAATAGTAAGTTTTGCGACAAGGGTTTAAAATGCACAGCGGACAATTTTAATGCTTCTTTAAACTGCATTTGCATTCCAGAGGACGCCACACTAAGGCCATTTACTGCTCACAGAATGCAAGATCATAGTTTCGTAACTTAAGGTGCACTCATTGCTACATTTCTCACTGTAAATATCATTAGTTTACAATGTCACTTGTATTTTTCTCTGCACTTGGATTCGCTGCATACGCACATGTATAATTACGTTTTTGAATGTTTCCTACAACTTCATGTAAAGTAGTAGCATGCTAATTAAAGTTACGATTCTCTTTGCTTGAATTTGCGCTTTGTGGCCCACAGAGTACCTTTCCTACCTTGTTCCTATTTCCCGGCTGGGATTTCAGTTGATAGTTTACACTGTGATGTTCCCTAGAGATTAAATGAACAGAGCTTATAAAAGCCGCAAGGCTATATAAACATAAGCAATTCGCATTTAATCCATTACACTGAGTACAAATATCAAAATCCGCAGCTTTAGAAATGTGTCTCTAGGTGTAAGTTGCATAAAATAACATTGAAACGACTTTAAGGTTTTACCATGTATACATTTGTCTTATAATTTCCATTTACACATTTTCATGTACACTGTGGAGAAAAAAGCGGGGAGGGGGACACTTCTGTATCTCCTGTTCTACTGGGCCGGTTGTCGAAATTCAACTTGCTTTTTCTATATCTCGAAAGAGCGACTTAGGATAAACAGGGTGGTCGTAAAGATACTTTGCCAATATCTGTACTTCTAACGTACAGATTCCGCTGCAGTTGATCGAGAAGATTTATGCAAATATAGTTTTTCGGAGGCATGCGCTCGAGATTTTGTGAATGGCAACACAAGGACGCCCACGGTTACAGTTAGAGTTACGGAAACTCGAAAATATCGGATGGCAAGGCCACGTTTACCGGTCGCAAAATGTTCAGCATATGCAAAAACCCTAAAGAACGTTGGAACGGTACCAATGTGTCCAAAAACGGATATATTATGTATACACAATAAAAAGTTTTGAAAAAAGACCAACGAAACACGATGTGGGTGCACGCAGAAAATATGCATAGGACAGAGGGAAGATACCAATCACAGAACGCTGATCGCTAGGTATTCAGCATAGGAAACCGATAAAATGTCATGCTCGTATGCGAAGTTATAATTTGGGAACTCGCACATGGTGTCGAAATGACTCTTCCTGGGAAAGTTCCTGGTGAATTGATAAAATTGTATTATCAAAATAGGTTGAACTTTGCGGAAATCTTGCGTATGTATAGCCGAAATATTCTCTAACGACAGGGCCCATGTACTAAGCAAGCTCTGCGTGATTTAGTGCACAAATTCGAAGGTACGAGCTTCACCCTAATAAACCGCGCTCAGGACGGCCAACAGTTTCTGAGGACGTTGCTACGGAAGTGCACCATATAGTGACTGAAGAACACAGGAAAACCGCAAGAGGCACAGCGCGTGTGTTGGATATTCCGAAGACAACGGTCCTCAAGCTACTGCCCTCGGTTCTGCACACTGATACCAGCGCGTCCAGATGTTGCAGCCGGAGAACACACAACTACGTATGAACTTCGCAAATAAATTTCTAATACGATATGATGCTAATAACGACTGGCCACTTTGCATACTATGGATGGACGAGGCGCATTTCAACTTAAATGGTAACATTAACACCAAGAATTGTATGCACTGAGCAGAGACAACCCTTCACGCTGTGGTACCAGTACCATTATATGACGCCAAAGTGACTGTGTGGTGCCGCATTACATCCACAGGTGTTCTCGGCCTGTTGTTCTTTGAGGAAGAGACACCGACGGTCCGTATAATATGCTGTCGGTATACAACCTTGCCGCAAAATTGTGCCCTACCGGAGTTGCGTAGGCGGAATTCACTCAATGACATCGTTTGGATGCAAGATGGTGCACCTCCACATATGTCCTGGAACTGCATTTTGATGATCGCATTATCTCACGCCATTATCTTTTTCGTGGCCTCCGTGGCCTATGGATTTTTGGTTTTGGGGATATCTCAAATCCAGAGTTTACCTATGCAGTCCGCAAACTTTGTTGGATTTAAAGGATTCTATACGCCGTGAGATTGCAAACATCCCTCATACCATGTTGCGTTCAGCGATATTGTCCACCGTCTCCCGTATGCAATGCATACTTGCCTGGGATGACATCCATGTAGAAAGTGTTTGATCTAAATAATTATATTCTTTTGTCCGATATGTGTTGTCATCAGTGATCGGTGTCTTGTCTCTGTCATATGTAAATTTTCTGCATGCGCCCAGATCGTGTTTCGTTCGCTGATTTTGAGAACTCTGAGTATCCATAACACGCCCGTTTTTGGACATAAGGGTGCCGTTCCAACGCTATTTAGTGTTTCTGTATGCGTTGAAGATTTTGCGACCAGAAGACGTTAGTGTTGCCAACCGACATTTTCGAGTGTCTGTAACTCTAGCCGTGACCGCTCTTGTATTGACATTCACAGAATCTCGAGCGTATACATCGGAATAACTATATTTGCAAATCTCATCTCGATCGGTTAACCGGAACGGACGCTAGAAGGGCAGACGTTGGCAAAGTTTCTTTATGACTACCCTGTATATTAGATTTATATATAGCATTGTTCTAACGGAGGTATTTTGATACAAAATCGGACTTTTTTTGAAATGACGTGTCAATTTTTTTTCATAGTTCTATTCTACGACTAAATTTTGCCGGACTGCCAAGTTTTGTAAAAAATAACTCTCAAAATTTTAGCTCCCCATGTTAATTGAATTTGATATACATTTACTAATGTCACTTTTTTATTAAACTAATTTGATTTTTCCTTTCACATTTCGAAATTTAGGCTTAATCCAAATACAATTCGCACGTTTTTTATTATTTAGTTTACAAAGTAGTATTTTTAAAAATTATTTATAAATTTTTCCGAAAAGTTTTTGCATTATAACCTATAGAATTTTTAACATCATCTTAAAGAAGATGTGTTTGTAGGCGTATCTGAAAAAAATTAGAATTTTTTATTGAAAATTTCCTAAGATGTACGTGAATTTACATTATAGCGGGTTTTGAAATCTGGCGTATTAAAATATAAGCGATAACAACGAAAATGTGGTTTACGCACTTCGTTAAAATTATTTGAAAGAATGAACGATTAACCTTTTTTCCACTCGTGCATCAAACTGAAACTGAAAAATTACTCCAAGATAAATTTTTAAATTTCTGCATAAATTTCTGACCGAAAATTACAAAATTTAATATCTAGGCACAATTTGAGTCGTAGAAAATATGAAATATGAAAAAATGAAGCGAAATATGAAAGCGAAATATGTAGCGAAATATGAAAAAAATTGAGATAATACTTTAGAAAATTCCGATTTTGCGTCAAAATGCCTATGTCAGAACTATGTTATATATAAGTCTAATACATATCCTAAGTCACGCTTTCGGTACATAAGAAACGCAATTGGAATTTCGTCAATCGGCACAGTAGAACGGAAGATACAGAATTGTCCGTTTATACAAATTCATGAAACTATACAAGTTTTCATACTTACATTCTTACTTGCTTCATACTCGTTTACTTTCAATTTCATTTCACACAACAGCTAAGAGTACAAGAAGCGTATAAAGTGAGACTCACTAATTTAATTTGACTTAACTTTCAATTTTTTAAAATGTTGATAAAAGTAAGCACTTTACGACTAATTAGTAATACAAATTACTTCATGTTTAGACATTTGAGCATTTTTGCATTTAAACTGCTTTTCAGAACTCAAACTATTTAGCTTTTTCATACACTAAAAATTAAAGATTCCTTAAATTATCTACTTGCTTGAATCATTTTATATTTCTTCTAAATGCGTAAGTGAAGGAAATTTTATGTTTTATTATCACAAAAAGGAATTTTTATTAATATTCTTTGTTCCGCTTAATTTCACTTTTAGCATTAACATGACAGTCACAAAGTTTTGTTATAGTCCAACATTTTTATTTAAAACAAAATAATTTTATAATTATATACTGAAACACTTTTCTATAATAAAAGTTTTACAAAGTAAATGCGTGCTGCATATATTGCAATAAATTCTTAATACCAGAAATACAATACATAAATTGCAATAAATCCTTAATGCGCTTCCAAAGGCTCTAAATATCAATTCAATGGACACGTTTCAAGGTAATGTCACTACTTTGTTTGCTTTAGCTCTTCAGAATCATGCATCTACTATCAAATCTCTTAGCACAAAAAACTAATTACAATTATGCATCACATGATGGATCCCATTCGAGGTCAACAGTCTCGGTTTTAGGTGTCACTTTTGCATAAGAGAATTGCTTTTTGGCTCGTATATACAGTCCCGCTCGTGTTCTTGAGCAGACAATAGCAGATGCTCCTAAAACGAATACTCCAATAGCTACCATGGAGGAAATCACCAAGATAAATGTAACCCATGCCCAACGGTCTTCACACTTCAATTCGGAAGCCAGGATCCTGTCCAAAGAGCGACCGCGAAGGTGAGGTGGACTATCACAACTAAAAGAATAAGATAAAAAATATTTAATGGGGAAACTAATACTTACTGCAGAATGAGCAAAATATATAAATGAAATAATAAAATGCTTAAGATTCAATGGTGGGAGATTAAGGATTTTGAATATACACTGCGCTAAGAAAGTGGGGAGGACAGTTCATTATCTCCTGTTCTGCTGCGCCGATTGACGAAATTCAATTTGCGTTTTTCATGTCTTGGAAGCCCGACTTAGCATATGTATTAGATCTATATATAACATTGTTCTAATATAGGTATTTTGATACAAAATCGGGCTTTTCTGAAATAACAGGCAAATTTTTTAGTCCTAAGGCCTTTGTCCCTGAAGGACTATTGTTTTCGTTTTGCGTCTGTTCACTCTGAATGCAAGTTTCACTTTTCAATCACTTTTCAAATCGTTGCCACTAAATATTATCGCCTCGTGTTATATTTAAAGAAATTAAATAATGGAGAATCTGCATAAATCTATGTATGTTTCTCGCTTTGTGATAAAACAATGGTACCTAAAGCCATCCAATTTTGAATGACCTAATCCTGTTGCATGTATGGTCATCTGGAAGCCCAAATTTGAAATTTGGAATTTGTTTTATTATCGATTTCATATTTTGTAAAACTTTAACGAATTTTTTAAGAAACTAGTAGATTTCAAAGCGAGCAATGGCAACGTTGTACACAAAAAACAATTTTATCTCCAACGCGGGAGACTGTGTATCGGAAATTCAGAAGATATGCTCAAATTATTTTGCGATATTTCTATTCCACTGAATTTTATGGCTTACGTGCGAAGAACACGATATTTAATAAATAACGGTAACACACAAAATGTTAAAAAAACGTCCGTTTGGAGGTAATTTAAAATCTGAAACCTTTCAGATGTTTTAAAATTTATTTTCATATATTTCGATTCTACGTCTTAAAATACGACAAACTGCCAAATTTGTGAAAATCGCACCGGTAGATTTTAAAAAATTAGATCTCAAAATTTTAGCTACTCAGTGTTAATTGATTTTGGTATATATTTATTATTCACTCTTTTTTTTTATTAAAGTTACCTGATTCTTTCTTTCACATTTCGAAATTTAGGTTCATTCCAAATAAAATTCTCTCAGTTTTCCTGACTTATTTTTAAAGAATTTTTATAAAATTTTCGAAAAGCATTTCGAATTATGATCCATAAAATTATTACTATCATCTTAAAGTAGATGTATTTCTAAGCATACCTACAAAAAATTGGGTTTTTTATTCAAAATTTACGAACATACAGGTGAATTTATATAATGGCGCGTTTTGAAAGTTACACATTACATGTGGTTTAGGCAGTTTGCTAATGTGGCTTTTTTTCTTCTTATGAGCAATGTAAAAAGGGAAAGGAAAACAGGTTGCCATATATTAAGAAGCTCGCCAAGTGACTTATTGGTGGAGCAAACTGAAAAAAAATGCGCCAAGATTAATTTTTGAATTTCTCCGTAAATTTCTCACCGAATTTTACCAAATTTAAAATTTAGGCATAATTTAAGTCGTAGAACCGAAATATGGAAAAAATTGGCATATCGTTGCAGAAAAAGTAAGATTTTGTCAAAGTACCTATGTTAGAACAATGCTGTATAAAATCTAATAAGTATCCTAAAACGCGCTTTCGAGACATGAAAAACACAATTCGAATTCCGTCAATCGCTCCAGTACCAGTACAGCGAGATATAGAACTGTTCTTTTTTCTTTTTTTCGCAGTGTACATACACGACCTTAAAATCCTTTTGTCAGGAAGGAATTTTCATAGCAGATTTTTTTAAGATCGGTATACGTGTCGGTAACGTTATGCCGCAGTGTTGCGAATTTTGCAATGTTGTTCTGCCTCAATAAAATGTTCAATAAAATGTTCTTCATCAAGTTAGATTCCTCGAAGAGAAAATTTAACAAATTTGGAAGAGAGGAGAAAATTTTCTTCTAGTCTGAGAGATCAAAGTAGAAGCCTAGGAGAAAATTTTTTAATAATGATAAACGCACAAACTTTCTATGTTTCTAATTACGAAATTTGTAGTTGATTCCTCCAATGCCAATGATTTTGTATTACGGAGTGCCTATGGTTCAAAACCATTTACCTCCCCATCAGAATTAAAGTGAGCAGAAATAGGAAAAATGCATAGCTAATTTACTTGATGCACACTAGAGGGAGCCACTTATACTGGAGAAAGTTTAAGGATAGGGTGTAAAGTTAAGATTAATAATATGAAAAATTAGTTTTAAATACTTTTTTTTTTGTAAGTTTATATTTTTGATTTTGATTTTTTTTTGTATTTCTTAAAGTTTTTATACACAATACAAACGTTAAAGCAAAAAGCGGATAGTAAAGATTTCAATGATTAATAGGCTCATTGGCATGTGGCGCAAAGTATTAGTGCAAATATAACGGAATAGACGCGAGAAAATATTCTGAGGCGAAAATAAATTCTGTGGGGAAATGTGGTTCTTAAATAACAGATTGATAACAATGCAAAAGGCCGCTGTTCAGATAGATGGAAGCAATTTCTAGTTGATTCCTCCTAGCTGTACATTTCAAATTTATATAAGAATGTGTATAATTTCTTTTGAAAATTATCATAAATATTAATGAGGAAACATGTTGCGATTTTAATACCTTTGACAGAGAAACTTACTAAGAATATTGAAAGCAAGCTCCGGAAAGTATCAGTGAAACCTAAACCTACGAGAAAGGTGCAGTTAAACTGCTGAATTTCTGATTGTTTACATAGGGCTACACTAGAGCTGAAACTCAGACAGTATTTCAACGCAGGCTATTACTTCATGGATTGTTCGTCTTATTTAAACTTGATGGCATCAGTTTTCAATGTATTGCTTTGTTTTCATTAAGTGCTTGCACTTTTTTTTAACTAGGCAAACGGGCTTTAACTGCCGTTAAACTTAAGCTCTTACTGCAATAAGCCGTTAAACATAAGCTCTTACTGCAGTAAGCCGTTAAACTTAAGCTCATTATTTCCGGTTTGAGCTTGTGAAAAATGACAATTTACGTGAAAGTTTTGCACCGAAATACGGAGAAATAACTATATTATTAGACACTAAAAATAATTATATAACTTTACGGCATCTTTCTATTAACGATGATTTACGCAAATACAAATAGGGAAAAGATGTAATGGGTCATTATAAAAGAGGAATTTTAAGGTATTTTCCCAAGTTTTCTAAATCCGTACCTGCCATTTTCAATATAAGAATTTTATCTGTTAAAACATTTGCGTGTTCTGTTTATCAATATTTATCAATACTTTGTGATATCTTTGAAAAATTTTAAGGTTATGGAAATTTGGTTTCAAGCAAGCATTTTCTGAAAGATATTTGTACTTATTTTTAAATACGAGGCCTATTAAAAAAATCTTATGTGTATATCACATTACTTCCTTGTATGAAATATTAAATTATCCGCATGTTTTCTTGCATTTCATTTAAATTTATTGAATTGAATTAAATCTACTTCGTCGGTAGATCGTAAACCACGATAAAATGAATGCGCTGTTTAAAATTCACTTTATTTATTTACCATAGCGACACTCCGGATCTGGGTCCACTTACCAGCGTTACATCTCATTCATTTTATAACTCAGAATGCACAAAATGCATATCATCTGAAGAATTATCTAATCGTTGCAACATGTTCTACGGGAACAATAAAATAAATCTAAAACGATGTATAAAAGCAATTAAACAAATAAAAAAGATACAGTTTTTCACAGACAATCGTTTTAAATGCGCATGCGCTATTCGTAAACATTCTCCTCTGCCGGAGACAAACTGGCGACAATATTTGTTCCTGATACGAAACACTTTTTCCTCATTAGGAGATATATTTCTGATTCAAATAATTCTGTTCTGAGCTCGCGAAAGGGCAAAAATACATAAAACCTCAAAATACCTTCATTAAAAATTGAAAAATATAGGAAAAAAATTAAAACACAAATACAGTTAAAGCAATAAAAAAATAATATTTACAGTTAAAAATAAGAGTTTCTAAGGCAAAAACAAACAATTCGGCCAGTAGGCAGCAAGGCAGATTTTTCGGTGAACAAAAATTAAAGTTTAATTTTAGTCTCACTCGGCAAAAAGACACTGAAGGTGCAGAAACTGAATTCACTATTCTGCTAAGTTTCAAATGTAAACAAATAAGACTGCTATGATAAACAAAAATTAGGCTTAGCCACACTTACATAACTCTTAAATTTCTGATAAATGTGAAGCTATTGCGTGCAGATTAACTAAGAATATAAAAACCTTAACCGGAAGATAAGAACAACATAGTTCAATTACTTTTAAAGCAAAAAATATTTAATTTATCAGCATATAAGAATAAAAAAAAACTGAGCTCACGGAGCCGAGTAATATAGGTATACATCTGTTTACATGCTTTTAGTGCGGCCGATTGCAAGCAAAATGGGAGGTGCATAACTACACATTATAGCAATCCTATATACAAAATTTCAACGCTCTGAGGCTGCTCGTTTTTGAGTTATGCGAGATGCACACATACATACGTAGGTGTAGATGTCCAGAAAAAAGCTCTTCTGAATCCATTTTAAATCAGTTTTATAGTTCGTTTGGGGAAAAAGAGTTTTGTATTCTGTCCTTACGTACAGATGTCACGCAAAACCATCGTTAAATTGCATTTCATAACGGTGAAAAGGGATATTTTCATTGAAATATGATACCCGGAATTTTTCGTGATTACAATGCTTCGTTTACTTCGTACACGAAGTAAAAAGTCCGCACTTTTGCTATTCTTGCTTCATTACTCATTATGCAGACTTTCAACCACTATACCGTTCAAAGCTTCTATGAACTGGAAAAGACGTCTTTTCAAAGCGGCTTTAAGTTCGTGAAAATGCAAAAATTCTACCGGGGCTATGTCCGAAGGATCGGGTGGGTGGGGAAAGTGCAATATTTTCTTAGATAATTAGTAGTAAACAGTGACACTTGAGTTAGAGCGTTATGATGATGTAACATCCAGGACTGATTTACCAAAGCTGAAGAAAACTTCCTTTGCACGGCATCTCTTAGTTATCAACACACAGCAAGCCTCAGAATTCTCTGATATATTTCCTTGTTTAGTCTTTGATCACGTGACACGAGTTCATAGTGCACTCTGAAGATGTTGGTTATTGGATCTTCTAGTCCTTCCTCTTTGACAACCAACTTTTGCCCTTCTTAGAACGCTGAAATCAATCATAACACTGAGTTCCGCTCGTATACTGATCTTTGTATGGTTGCTTACATACTTTGAATACTTCAAGGTGAAATCTTTGCTGATGTTTCGTCTCATATTCTATGGGCAATATAATAAAAATAGAAATGCTACAAAGTACTGGAACATCTTGCCTACGTAAGGTAAAAAAAAGCTAATAATGGCTCTCAGCTAACAAAAGAGAAACATAGCAATCTTCAGTTAAAATGAATTCTTTACGAGGCAGGCCCAAACGTACAACCAAAAGGTAGACAGAAGTAGACATGCGCTCTTTTACGCGGCTGGTCTTTCCCGAAGCAAAAAAAGAGAATTACTTTTCTCCTTCCGAAAATGAAATCATCATTTCTACTGCCTTTATTTCTAAGATTAATTTCCCTGCCGTAGATTTAGTGTTGTTCAGTTCACAAATAATTGATATGATATTTGTGAGAAATTTTGTTATGCTGTTGTGTTGAAAATTTCAGTAATTAATTTAAAGTCGTCAATGATGATTTCTAAGCTCTTAAGTGCTTTGCTTAACTAGAGCTGTTGGATTTAGGATATTTTGCATTATTTGGGTAAACGTTAGCTTGAGTTATTCTTTTGCTTCGGACTTTTGTTTTTTACTTCCTCCTACGAAGTAAAAAGGAAGTATTGTAATCGCGAAAAATTTTGGGTATCATATTTCAACGAAAATATCTATTTTGACAGCTATCGAATACAATTTAACGATATATTTCCGCGATACCTGTAGGTCAGGACAGAATAAAAGGCCTTTTTCTCTCAAAAAGAATTATAAACCTGATTTAAAATGCATTCCGAAGAGATATTTTTGTGACGCCTGTTCGTACATATGTACGTATCTCGCATAAATCAAAAACGAGTAGCCTCAGAACGTTAAAATTTTGTATATAGGACTGCTATAGCATGTAGAGCTGCACATCTTTTTTCATTTGCAATCGGCAGCACCAAAAGTATATAAAGATATGTATACCCAGTTTGTTACTCAGCTCAGTGAGCTTAGATTTTTATTCTTATATATTGTTAAACTGCGCATTTTTTGCTTTAAAAACGGTTGAATTATTTTGCTCTTATCTTCCGGTTAAGGTTTCTATGCTTGTAGTAAATCTGCATGGAAGATTTGTAGAATTATCAAACATTTAAAAGTTGTTTAGGTACGGCTAAGCCTAATCATTTTTCCCATCGCAGATGTATTTGTCTACATTTGAAACTTAGGAGAAGAGTGTATTTGTTGACAGTCCAGAGAAACTAAGCTTCGCAGCAACAAAGATAACGCCTTCTTTTATTATTGCGAATTAAATCATGGTTAATCCATTCTGGAATTTATTCGAGGAACTAAGTGTTTAAGGCTTTTTTATATAGATATTTTGAGTGTTTATGTATTTTTACCTTGTCACGAAGTGAGAAATGAATTAATTGAATGAGAAATACTGGATCGTCTGTGAAAAGTCGTTTCTGTCTGCCTTTCTTTCTTTTTCTTTTCTTTTTTTTTGTTTGATTAAGTTCTTTTATACATCGTTTTAGATTTATTATAGTTTTTGAATAGAACATGTGGAAACGATTAGATAATTCTTCAGATGATATGCATAATTTTTGTGCATTCTGATTTATAAAATGAATGAGATGTAACGTTGTTAAGTGAACCTAGCGCCAGAGTGCTATGGTAAACAAATATAGTGAATTTTAAAGCCTGCATTTATTCTATTGTGGTTTATGTGCTTTAGACGAAGTAGATTTAATTGAAACCAAAAAGTTTAAATGAAATGCAAGAAAATGCGTGCAATTTAATATTCCGTACAAGGAAGTCATGTGGTGTAGATATCAGATTTTTTTATTTATACTTTAGAGAATGGATTTTTAAATCAAAGCAAAAACAATAGTGAAAATTTATAATGCACAGATGTTCCTTAAATATATATATAATTTCAGATTTTAATTGTTGTCCTAGGAATTTTACTTCAATATATTGTAACTTAAATTAATATACAACTAAACTATTGTGGACGGTAGAAGTTAAATCTACGGGGCTTCTTGATTTAGACAGACATTTTAATACACCAAAATACACACCAAATACACATACGGCACATAAAATACAAAAATTTCAAGATACTACTAGCAAACAGCTGACATCTTATATCCAATTTTGAATTTTAATTCTTGTTACCAACTCTAAAAAAGCATTCTTAATAACTCCAAATATGATCAAACTATGTATTACTATGATTTAATGCTAAGCCGATTATTTAATTTTTTGTCGATTCCTACATTCGGCCACCATCATGATTCTTTCGCCTCGAAAGATTTCGGAGTTTTTCATAAAGTCTTTTGGATTTTTCCTAAATTTGAGAAAATTCTGTAGTGATTAACAGCGCCAAATTTAGCATTTTTCCTAGGTGGGGCAAAAACGTAAAACTGCCGCCCTCACTCATCTTCCTTTAAGTATCTGTAACAAATTTTAAATTTTTTAATAAACATAGAAATAAGTACGGTTTAAGATAAAATATAAAATCTATTTTATAGTAAGAAATGCTTTATATTCAATTTTTATTATAAAGGAAATGTACATAGCAAATGGCTTAGTTTCTTTACTTACGGCAAAGCATAAGAGGGCTATCTGCCTAAGAAGAAAGATGCCTTCACTGAATACTTTCTAAGAGTAATCGGCTCGTATGCAAATTATGCATGAGCGAAACGACAGAAACGCCCGTGCAACCAGCTAATTCGCCGGGATTCTAACCCCCGACCGAACTGTCAGTATTCAGACTTTATCGCTCAGCCGCAAGCAGCCCGACACACATACCGAAAATTACATAATTAAAAACCCGTGCGAACACTCCTAAATAATCAATACACTGAAATAATCGAATTTACATTTTCCTCAAATAGGCATTTTTTTCAATATTTTGCAACAATAACTACTCATACTAATAAATGATACTAATAGAAAACGATTCAATACTAAACACTAAAATAGATCAGCACAGTACAAAAATGGGAATCACACATTACTAAATAATAAAAAATTTTATTTAAATATATATAAGCAACTTACAAATCACTAATGCAATGGATTCAATAATTAACCCACCAGTTTCTCTAAATTAACAGCAATTTTAACCTGGCACTTTAAAATTTCATTTCATTATAATGCCTTTATGTAGGCTACTCAAGAACTCTACTATCGTCCTCACACAGCCGGATAACGTAATAAATACTTACATATTCACATAGAAGATTATTTTTGGACTGCAATCATCAAATCTACATTTTCAATGAAATGCGCAATTTTGTAATATTTGCAACGATAACTAGCTAAATTAATAGATCAGTACTAAATAGTAAAGCAGTTCAGAATAGTACAAAAAATATAAATTACACATTACTAATTGATATCTTAAACAAATATATAAAAGTTATAAATCACGAATGAAATGGATTCAATACTTAACAGGCCAATTTCTCTAAATTAACAGCAATTTTAATCTGCCACTTTAAAATTTCATTTCACTATAAAGCCATTATGTCGGCTACTCAAGAACTCTACTATCGTCGTCACACAGCCGAATAACGTAATAAATACTTACATATTTGCAGAAAAGACTATTTTTGTGCTGTAATAATCAAATTTACATTTTCTCTGAAATATGCAATTTTATTGGCTATTATTTATTTGGCTATTATTTGGCTATTATTAGTCCAAAGGGATTTAGTCCCGAAGGACTATTACTTTCGTTTTGTGATTTTGCGTCGATTCACTCTGAATGCCCGATTCACTTTTCAAATTGTTGCCACTAAATGTTATCGCTCTGCATTAAAGTTTAAAAAATGAAAAATCTGCATAAATGTATGCATGTTTTTTTTTTTTTTTTGACGTAGCTTTCTCTTCAAAAATCGTCTGCGTGCGTTGCACGGGAAAATAAAAAGGAATTTTAATTACAGTTCTAAATAAATAGCCAAATAAATGTGAAATTCGTAACAATATTCTCTAAAACTTTAACGAATTTTTCATTAACAAACTCAAAGATTTCAAAGCCAGCAATACCAACGTTGTACAGAAAAACATTTTTATCTCCAGCGCGTGAGAGCGTGTACCGAAATTTCTAAAGATATGCTCAATTTAAAATTATTTTGCGATATTGCTGTTGAACTGAATTTTATGGTTTAAGTGCGAAGAACATGGTATTTAACAAATAAAGGTAACACACAAAATGTTAAATAAACGTCCCTTTGGACGTAATTTAAAATCTGAAACATTTCAGATTTTTTTTTATTTATTTATTTGGCTAGTTAATATTTGCAATACTAACTAGCCAAATTAATGGAAAATTATTCATACTAAATACTAAAGCTGTTCAGCATAGTATGAAAAATAGAAATGGCACATTACTAATAACAGCTTAAACGAAGATATACTTGTTACAAATCACTCATGCAATGAATAATGAATTTCCTTTATATCAATAATATAAATAAGTCCTAATGTACAATCAAATATCCAGTCGTAAGTAAAAATAATATTTAGTTACAACGCTCTTAAAATATTAGGGGATTAAAATTTTACTCTGCGATCCTTTTGTTCTGCAAATAAGTCTATGGCATCGTCAGAATTAATTTGATGTGCTGTTTGATTTTCGATTGCCAGAATTGCGAGACTTGATAAACGCTCCTGGCTCATCGATGATCGCAGATAGTTTTTAATAAGTTTTAATTTGCTAAAACTTTGCTCACAGCTTACGGATGTAGTTGGAAGTGTAAAGTAAATCCGCAGGGCAATGCAAATATTGTTAAAAGCATCCTGCAAATCATAGATGTAGATATGTTGCAAGAGATTTAAAGCGCTGGCCTTTTTTATGTCGCCGAATAACATTGGAGCTTGTTCTTTGAAAACGGCAAGTTCCTGGAAGAACTCAAATGCGTTTAGATTTCGCTCATACTTTCGTGCAAGACCTGCTCCATTCTTTTGCAGTTCTTCAATTGACATATTCAATATTTCACGACCATTGAGAAATACAAAATTTGAATTTAGTGTAGTACGCTGTTTACCCTCGATTCGATCAAATACAATTTTTATTGCATTAGAAAATAGCTGAACAGGATGAAGTGTCCGTGATTCGTCCTCGCACAGTTCATCAAATTGTCTTTTGCGCTTTAGAATTCGTTTATTAGAATAGGTTCAACTTCATTTTTTTCGGCTACTGATTTAGAATCTTCTTTCGATTGATTTCTCGAAGAATATTAGCCCAAATTGTCAGGTTGATAATAAATTCAAAATTTTTTACAACATGCAGTAGATGTCCTGCTTCGTACTTTGATTCCGCACTAAGAGAAAGATCTTTAATTTCTTTCAATGATTTTACTAATTCTGGTAAATTCGTTAGAAGGGCTTTCACAACTACGTATTTTGCCGACCATCTCGTCTGGCTGCTTCCTTTTAAGTTGGTTTTTGTGCATTTTTTTCGTAATATCCCATCGAACTGTGGATACGACAAAAAGGCTAAATATCTTGGATAATTCCAAAAAGGTTAACTGCTTCGGGGCACGATGAGGCAGAATGCACACCGACATGATTCAAAGAATGAGCGAAACATGGCACAAATTCGGCCAGCTTATTCATTTCTGTAATCCTGGCTTGTACTCCTTTATAAGTAACGGCCATATTAGATCCGTTATCGTAAGATTGACCGCGAGATTGTCCAATATCCAAATCATCAAGTGACAGTTTTTCCACAATCCGTTGAGAAATACATTCTCCTGTCTTTCCACCAACTTCTATGAAATCAATAAAGCTTTCCTTTATTTCGCACACATCACCACATATTTTTACGTATCGAACCACCTGGCTCATTTATTCCGCATGTGACACATCTGGAGTGCAATCGAACATTATTGTATAATATTTGGCTTCTTTGATATCGTT
>KK121903.1:124503-147341 GCA_000611955.2 Stegodyphus mimosarum | reverse complement strand
CCTGCTTCTGGGCTCATCCGCAATCCGCCTCCTGTCGCTGAACCGGCACTTTCACACTACTCTCCAGCGATGGAAATAAAAATGCTCCTCCTCACACACAGTTTTGCCATTGCTCGCTTTGAAATTAAGTTTGTTAATCAAAATTTTTACAAAATATGAAATAGATAATAAAATAAATTCCAAATTTGGGCTTCCAAATGCCCATTTTCGGTGGAAGATTACGATATTCAAAATTTGGTGGCTCTAGGCACCGTCGTTTTATCAAAATGCGAGAAATATAGATACATTTATGCAGATTCTTCATTATTTAATTTCTTTAAATATAATACAGGACTGTAATATTTGGTGGCAACAATTTGAAAAGTGAACCGACATTTATAGCCAATCAATGCAAAATCCCAAAACGAAATTAATAGCCCTTCTGGGCAAATTGCCACTTTGGACTTTAAAAAAAAAAAAAAAAAAACCCACTGAATTTTACCACTCTAAGACGACCACCTTCGCTGTCCGTACACTGTTGTCTAAGAGACGCTTATAATTTTTTGTTTATACCTAGTTCCTTTAGATAGAAATCGCAGCGTGCCACTGCTTGTGTAACATATGTGGTAATACTGACATGTCGATCTTTTGTATGATATTTATCGAATAGTTTCTGATTCCATTATTAAGCTACGCAAAATTAAAAGGAGAAATAAAATCATAAGAAAGGGTATGTTTTATGGATTATAGTTAGCCATCTTGTTTACTAAAGACATATCTTCGGCGATCGCGTGTTCTTGTAATGATGGTTGGGTTTTATGGGAAAGATTATTCATGTAAAATACTTCAGTGATTTGTTATTCGACACTTCTGAATCATATTCTAAAAACAAATTAAACCTTTTAATTCAAAATTTTAGAGATAAGTTTTTTTTGAGGAGGGGAAGGAGAAGAGTCTAGTAAGAGTTCCAGCGAAGCTTCCAGAGAGAAATGAGCACTCCATGTTTAATGTTTATTTATGTTAACTTTTGAAAAAATGCTTCATTTTCTACACTTTTGATGAAAAACTATTCTAAAAAAAAGTGAAAAATTTCATTGTTAAAGAAATACGTTTTGTCAAATTCTAATGAGAAAATGAATCGCAAGGTTTAAGAGTTTCACGTATGCACCTTTTTACGAAATTTCATTTGTGTCGTTTTAATAAATACAGATGCATTTTTAAAATTATGTTTTAAAATTTGTTGTAATGAAATGCAGCTATGAAACATTGCTTTAATAAAAAAATGAATTACATAAAATTTTTACGATTCCTTCTCTCTTTCCACATAACTAATAATATATAATTAATACGAAGGATTAAAGAGATTCAGCGGATTGGAGGAAATTTAGGATTTTCCGTTTAAATTGACAGTTGCAATAAAGGTAAAAATTTTTAAATTTGTTTTAGGAATTGCTGAGGCATGTTATTTTTTTTTTGTATCATTTGATAACAACAAAAATTGTAAACGAGCTATTCTTTAGGAAATTTTATACAAAATACATTCCAAAATAACATTATAATTGAAAATAGAAAGAGAAATGAAGAAAGAAATGAAGAGCATAGAAATGAAGCATTTCCTTTTTTTACTAAAATATGCAAGAATGTTGGTTATTCGAGAAAGGGAGATGTGTTACGAGGGGTGGTACTGGCTTGAAAAACCAGATTATACTCTTTAAAGCGCAAAAATCACAGCATTTCGAACCCTACCAGTTTCCTAAGAATCTGAAAGCTGGAGATATGTCATTAAAAAAGGCCAAATTTTTTCGTTATTATAATTCAAACTTATAGCAAATAACTAGAATCCTTCGTGTCTTTTCTTTTTATAAATAATCTTCCAGACCAAAAAACCAATAGGGGAAAAAAAGAGCATTCGAAGAAAATAGCATGGGGTGTAACGCCGGTCATTATAGCAGAACAGTGAAGCCACAGGCAAAATATTCTTCATTGAGCTGTAGATCACGGAAAGAAATAATTTGCTGCTTCATCCGTTGCACAGAAGGATGAACAAATGAGTTACTAGAAAACAAGATTTTTTAGAGGAATCCTCAAGGTTGTAATAAAGGTTAAATATTTTCAGAAAAAGTCCACAGCAAATTGCGTTTGAATAATTTTTTATTCTAGCCTTAGGGAAAATAAATTACATTTGTGGCAAATAGCACTGTGTAATAGGCAAATCGTATCCGTAATAAAAACGTTTTCGGATACCATTTAACTGCTGCCCGGTGCTTGCGTAAGAGACTTAACTGTGTAAATTTTTGTGCTATTTTGATAGTTAAAATTATTCATCAAATAGTGGAAGTACCCGATGCCAGTTAAGTTAGATAGATTGAGAGTAATACATCTAACAACAGAGAGAACGATACCGCTGTAATACTTCTCTAATAACGATGCACAAAATACGATTCATAGTCACACATTTTTCAGTCTGATGCGATATGGAACCCACAAAAAAAATTTCGATACAAAAATAAGCTAATTCTTTCTCGTTATTATCAGCAGCAATGGCACGGATTTTTTAATGATTTTCGTCTTTCTAATCAAATGGTCGTGAAAGCTGAAGTTCCATCCAATATTTCACCTACATTCAATTTTAGTCGATTAAATGTCGCAACAAATTGATCAGAAATCAATAACGGGAACAAACAAACACACAAACAGGCATTCTTCTTTATATATATATAAATTTTGTAAAACTTACAAATTTTTTATTAAAAAATTGTACGATTTGAAAGCGAGCAGTAGCAACACATTTTGAAATAAAGCATTTTTATCTCCAACGCGAGAGACTGTTGCCACTCGGAAAAATGAATACGAAAATTAGTGTTTTCAGAGTTTTTAATTAATATCTCGGCTGATTACGAAGATGGGATGATTACGAAGATTACGAAGATTATCATACGAAGATGGGAACAGTCGAAATTCCCGCGAATTTTTGGAATCGGGAATAATGTGTTTAATGTTTGGCAATGCTATTTTTATTTCATCGTAAAACTTAGAAATGTTTTTATTAACGAACGCTACAATTTGAAAGCGAGCAGTGGCAACGCTTCACGAAATAAGACAGATTTTCATCTCCAGCTTGCGAGACTGTTGCCACTCGGAAAATGAAAGCAAAAATTGTCGTTTTTCCGAGTTTTTAATTAATATCTCTGATTTTAGTTACTTAAAAAAATGAACGTTGATCTTTTCCAGAGCTCAGAAAAGAATTGTGTAAAGTTTGGTGACGATAGCTGTAGTAGTGACTGAGTTATTAGAGAAAACCAAACATATAAACTTTCTTCTTAATAATATATACAGATTGACGTTCTGAAGAATTATGGGATTGCTTTTAACGTAAAAGGAATAGATATACTGGATTATGTGAGACAGTCTCAGATGTTTGCGAAATCGCAAACATCTGAGACTGTCTCACATAATTATTATCTGCTTTATTCCCACATTATTATCTGCTTTATTATCTCTGCTTTATTCCCAGAAATATTCCTGTTCCATAAATAGTAGACATGAACTTTGCTAATGTAACTCCGTACAGTTAGGGAGCTGTCTTTGCGGTACGCTTGCAAATGCAATTACTTTCTTGTGGGAAAGGTTTTATAATTTGAAAATTTTCTTTTTAAAGAATGAAAAGAGTCGCGCTGAAAATGCCCTATTGAAAAAATCACGTGCTTGCATAGAAGTAAAAAAATAGTTAACAATTGTAAAGCTATTAAAGGCAAAATGTATTTGCGCCAATTCAATCAACGAATAAGCAGAAAAGTAGAAAAACGAAAAGGAGGCAGCGAACGGAATTGTAATGCTAGATAATAACGTTTTCAATTTCGATGACCTACTGAAAAGTGAAAACAACATTCACGCGCAGGACTAACAATGACTATTAAAAATAATCACAGTCTTCTATAGAGGTTAATTTCTATAAATGGCAAAAGAAGCAAAAATGTTCAGGTTGCCGTTTAGAAGACATAATCAACCACATTCAGATTCTGACATGCTAACAGTTGTTGAACTTTGCTTTGACTTGTTAATAGCTGAGATGGCTGAACTTCGTTTCGACGAAATGCCTGACGAAACTTTTTCGCGAACACCTCGTGGTTGTACTTTTCAGCAGTTAATAGCGGTAAATGTTTATAAAACTGTAAAGCAAAATTTATACTCTATAATATACTATTTACATACCTACATTACTTAAATTAACGGCTGGTTTCTTGAATTTTTCGATGCTTTTTGTCTGTTGACTGCAGCTTCTATTTCTACTAACAAGGCTTTTATTTTTATTCCCCTCCCAGTGGCGGACACTAGCCATTATAGATATTGGTCGTTACTAAGGCCAAAAACTGTGGTCACTTTATTATGGAGGCACCTAAAACGGTGGGCCACCGTTGCTTCCTGTGAAAGGATAGATAATTACCATCCATGCCTTGTCCGGGATTCGAAGCCGGCCCCTTCGGCATGGCAATCAAAGTCACTAACCACTTTTCCGTATTTTGCGGCAATTTAGGTCAGAT
The DNA here is from genome assembly GCA_000611955.2 of Stegodyphus mimosarum. Taxonomy (NCBI): domain Eukaryota; kingdom Metazoa; phylum Arthropoda; class Arachnida; order Araneae; family Eresidae; genus Stegodyphus; species Stegodyphus mimosarum. The sequence goes on along the minus strand of KK121903.1, from coordinate 142,821 downwards.
ATGACAAAGGATATTCTGATACCTAAATAATTTTTATGCTTCAGTGCATCGGATTAAAATAATGCAATTTTAAATATCTTTTAGCTATGATAAGAAAAGGTTTACAAGAAAAGGCTTTTTTTTTTAATGTGATAAGATTGTTTTATTTGTGTTAGGGAAAATCACACCAGGGCTATCTGCCTAAGGAAAGGGATGCCTTTGTGGAAAACTTTCTAAGGGAAAGGGGCTCGTATGTACGTTACATATGGGAAAAACCCAGAAGACTCCCATTCAGTCAACCTGTTCATCGGCATTTGAGCCCAGGTAGAACTACCAGTCTTAAATAATTTTATCACTCGGTTGCTAGTGGGTCTGTAATATACTAAACTCAGGGTTAAGATTTTAAAAATAGGCTTATGCCCTACTTCTGATTGTAATTTAACAATCACTGTAGTTTTTAAATTGAGTTTATAAACTTCAGATATTTTATGCTGCTGTAGTAAATAAAAGTCCATGTTAATACGAAACATTTTTTGAAGGCGAAACAAATTTTATAACTTCAAATGCTTCAATGATATTTATACTAAAATAATGTCGGAAATTTGGGAGTTTTTATTACATCTGCACATCAAACTTTACATTCTCTTTTTTCCACTTGGAGCTTTTTATTCCGTATCATTTAACAGAAAAATGTACCATTACTCGCAAACGAAACGTTCAACATTCACCGAAGAGTTTGTCGTTTATAGTTTATTTAATTAAGGCAAAGCACACGATGGCTTTCTGCTTAGAAGAAATGCTTTCATGGAAGACTTTTTAGCGAAGACTGTCTCATATTTATACGTTACACTTGAAGAATTACCAGTTATCCCGGCAACCAGCCCGTTCGCCGGGATTTCACTCGGAGTCAAATTACGAGTGTTTAACAAAGTTACTATAACTACACTGGTGTCCAAAAGTTAAGCATAATTGATAATTATGTGAATAAAGAAGGAACTGTAAATCAGAATTTCCGGAGAACGTGATAGTGTAAAATGGTTATAAAATAAGGAAGCAAATCAAAAGAACGATAATAATTAATTTTATTATCAGTTTGAAAGAAAACTGAGAATAGTAAGGGTTAACACTTTAAAGAAAAAATGAAACAAAACATTAAATAAAATACTGATGCTGCAGTTTAATAACGCGTGTGGTCACCTTTGACAGCCAGGTACGCTGCACAGCGATTTACCATACTTGCTATGAGATGATGAATGAGTTGTGGGCTTAAACGGTTCCAAGCTTCTTGAAGAGTTCTCTTCAGTTCTGTAACGGAGCTTGGTGGGTGCGAAAGGGCTGCGATTTGTTTCCCGAGCATATCCCATACATGCTCGATAGGATTTAAATCAGGGGAGTTCGCAGGCCACGACATGCGCTGGATGTTTCCCGTTTCAAGGAAGTCATCAACCAGCACCGCTCCGTGACATGACGCATTATCATCCATGAATAGGAAGTCAGGACAGACAGCACCTCGAAACAAGCGAGCATAATGCTCAAGAACTTCGTCTCTGTATCTTTGACCAGTCACAGACCCCGTGTCAAAGAAATGGAGGTCTGTGCGGCCGTCCATCATGATGCCTGCCCATACCCTTACTCCCCTTGATGCAAAATGATGTCTTTCCGATATGTTTCTTGGTTCAAAACGTGTTCCACGTTCTCTCCATACCGTTACCCGACGAGAATCAGTACTCAGACTAAACCGGGACTCGTCACTGAACATCACATTGGCCCCCTCTCCCACACTCCAATGTTGATGCTTCAAACTCCAGTTCAAACGAGCGCGTTTCTGCGCAGACGTGAGGGGAATGCAAACTGCTGGTCTTCTGGCATATAGATCAGCATGATTGAGTCTCCTGTAAACAGTCTCGAAATTCGTATTCCTGTGGCGACTGTGAGCGCCGAACCCAGTGCTCTGACAGTACTGCCCCTCTGACGTCGCGCACTTATTACCAGATATCGGTCTTGGCGAGGGGTTGTGACTCTTGGTCGACCTGATACTGGTCTTCAGGTAACATCTCCCGTTCTTTGAAACCTCTGCCACAGTCTTGAGATTACAGAATTTGTGATCGTCCGGATTCCGGCATGCCAACGATTCTTACTTTCACAAACATCTCCAATTGACGTCTTTGTGCCCTCATTCACCTTGTTTGATGGTTAACAATGTTCTTTCGCACAGAAGTCGCCCGAAACTTGTCTGAAATGTCTGTGCTGCGTGAATCGGTTTCTCTGCGTTCCGACATGCGTAGGTGTTTCGCGCAGGACGTAGCCGACTGAAAGTTTTGCATAAATACAAAGTTTCTTCTTCACCCAATTAATATCCGCAAGAAATTTGGAATAATTTTACGAATATTTACTCCATGTTTTTCGCATTTTACAATTTATGCTTAACTTTTGGACACCAGTGTACATTACGTTCACAAGTTTCGCTCTTCCTAACCAGAAAGCTTTGGACATGTGACGTCACTGACTCGTAGTTTGGTGCAACTATACAACTTTTATGTCTTTGTTTCTGCCACTTCTGTAAATCAAGTGACGCTATTTAACTCGAGGATTGCTAAAATAGCAACATTGTTTGCCTCTTGACTTTGGGGAATTCAGTGGTCTCATTAATTCAACCACTAATGGGCATACTGACCAAAATCGGCCAAGATAAATTTTTAAATTTCTCCATAAATTTCTCGACCAAAATTAAAAAATTTAATACATGGGCATAATTTGAGTCGTAGAAGGGAAATATGGAAAAAAAATGGTATGTTATTTCAGAAAAGGTCCAATTTTGTGTCAAAATACCTGTGTTACGACAATGCTATACATAATCTAATATATAGCCTAAGTCGCGCTTTCCAGACATGAAAAACGCAATTTGAATTTCGTCAATCGGCCCAGTAGGACGGAAGATATAGAACTGTCCCATTTTTTTTGCGCACTTGCATGTTATAGCTACGTGATAAAACAAGGCTTTTATTTTGTTTTTAATTTCTTCTGATTTTGTTCACAATATGGCGATAGCGTAGGTCATTAATTTCAATGCTATAAAATGTTGATAAAGGAAACATGGTATAGATTCAGATAGATTAGTATTCTAGTTGGTCATTACTATTTAGTTTTTCAACATTAAATGAAATTACGAGTTTTAAATATGCACTCAAGCGTTACGTGATTAATCCTTCTCTCATGTCCTACAAATCAATTATTTTCCTTAACTTCTGTCATACGAAAGCGTTGTGAGATAATCCTTTTTTTTTACCCTACAAACGTCGGTATTTCCTCAACTTCTTACTTCTTTCATACGAAATATATTACAGTCGTTATTATTATTCCTTTAAAAAAAAAGAGAGAGACAAAAAAAAGAGGAAAAAAAAGGGGGGTGGGTGGGAAGGAAAACTTTTAACATTTCGTCCTTTTGTTTCATTTAACTCCGTTTCAATTACATTGGACAGAACAGATAATCACTGTGATCAGTCTTAATCTATCATTCACGCAGTGTTCTTGATATATGAAAATCTAAAAATCTCAAATTTTAAAGGCATTTATCAAAATATTTAAAGCGAATTTCAGATCTGTATTTTAGAAGCAAGTTCAGGTGCCCGAGGGAATTAAATTAATTAATGAATAGAACAAAAATAAACTTTTCAGATTATCTCTACATATAATAAAACAAAGAGTCTGTGTGTGTGTCTTTCGTTCGTGTTGCGAGTAAGCTAATAGACCCAGGGCCACGAAATTCGGTACATAGGTGTAGCTACACAAGAGCCAGTACACCTCGAAGCGATTTTTTCCGAAATTCGAATTAGAATGTTTTTAATTTTATGTTTTGTGACCAAATCGCGTCATTTTGAGACATAATGGGCTACAGGAAAGCGAGATTTCACTCTATACATTTCATTTTTACATCGTCGTGAAGCGTAGACACTTAGCTAGTTTACGAACTTAAAATAAATTTCCTATTTATCGTAATCGATTAAATACGTAATCAATTAAATACGAATTTATTTAGGAAGGTGAGCTTAACACCTTTTCAGTGGAATTTTTTTAAAAAATACTTATTTTAAAAAATGTGCTGCTTATTTTCCTTTGATTTTTGGACACGTTGAACTTTAATCCTTTCGACTCCTTTTAAAAAAGAATTTTGGAAAAATAATAATATTTTGTATTTTTTTAAAATTTTTTAAATGAAGCTTCCGAATACACTTCTCACATCTCAGATATTTTAAACTGTAGTTTTGGCAACGATTTTCCTTTCTTATTGTTGTTGATAGATTTTTGACGAAATTGCATCATTTTGAGCAGTTTCATTCTTTTAAAAATTTCGGTTTGGCAACAATTTTTCATCGTATTTCTTAATTATAAAAAATTTTGCATGATATTTTTTAATCTGTTTAAGTTCTTAATCTGTTTATACCATTTGAGTTTTTAAGATTTTGCAAAGGGAAGTCGGTTAATTTATTTATTAGGATAAGTAATATTTGTATTAAGGGATATTGCTTATTTCATTGTATGCTTTTTATATGTAATGCATTTTTAACTGAATTTTTTTTTCCGTTGTTGTTTGTTTCTTTTTGGATAAAATTGTTCTGCAGAGTAAAATTCTGTGCAGTTTTCAAATTTAATGTTTGGTGTTCTCTTTAGGAATTTTTCCGGTACACTTAAAAGCCAGACGAAGGCTGGCCGCGCAGCGGCTAGTTATATGTGAAACAATACACTGCTCTCTTTCAATTACAATTTATTTTAAAATGTGCATATATGAAGCAAACTTCATTGTAAAAAAAAAAGAAAAAAAAAGAAAAAGAAAAAAAACTTGAATATAAAATAAATAAGTTAAAAATTTCAAAATCTTCACCTGGTATTTCCACAAAGATCGTTCTCCTGCACGATCCCAAATAAAGTTTTGTATAAATACAGTCATTTATTCCGGAGTTCATCATATGTAAGAATATACATTCATCTTGTAAGGATGTACTTCGATATGATATGAATTTGATTTCAGAACAGCTTAATAAAATGAATACCTCAATAAAACGAATGACATGAATTTTTTAGTTTTGCAGTGTATAGGAAAGTTATGTTTACGTAACATATAAAACAATAAGGCAGACCAATGGCTAAACGGATTATACTGCTGAACACAGACAATTTGACTTTGTTTCGAATTCCTACCAATGAGTTAGCTTCATGGCTGTTTTGAAGGTTTTTAGCTCAAAGGGGTTGCCTAGAAAGGCTATTAATTTCGTTTTGGCATTTTGCATCGTCTACTGTAAAACGACGTTTCACTTTTCAGATAGTTGCCACCAAATATTAGAACTCTGCATTTTAAAGAAATTAAATAATGAAGAATCTGCATGAATGTATGCATGTTTCTCGCATTGGGAAAAAACCGGTATCTAAAGACATCACATTTTGAATAATGTCATGATCCTTGACCAATTCATCTCTTCGGGTTCGTTTTCATCCACTTATGAATGTTATTCGTCGACTCTATTCGCAGAAATAAAATTGGCACACTTATGCAGGTTTAACGATAACATGAACTATATTTTATTGAAATATATAAATATTCTTTTCACAAAGTATTTTTTTTCACAATTACATTAAAAACGCACAACTATTACATTTCACCTTTCAGTTTTTAATAATAACCGATCAACTTCAAACTTTGGAATACAAAAATAATCAATTCAAAAATGTTTCTCACGAGCCTCCGTCTTTCTCGCATCAAGCACGTTTTTTTTTCACACGAGCAGGGCTTGGTTGGTAGCTTCCTCTTACCGAGCATGTGCATGACAAATAACATACTCTTCCACTGGAATATGGGCATCTGGAAGCCCAAATTTGGAATTTGTTTTGTTATCTATTTAATATTTTCTAGAACTTTAACAAATTTTTGGTTAACAAAATCAAGGATTTCAAAGCGAGCAGTGGCAACATTGTACAGAAAAAACATTTTTATCTCCAGATCCTGAAACTGTATATAATGCTCTTTTTATATTTTTGCTTCTTTTGTGATATTGTTGTTAAACTGAATTTTATGGTTTAAGTGCGAAGAACGTTAAAAAACGCCCCTTTGGCGTAATATGTAACTTAAATATGAGCTTTTTTGCCATAGTAACTCCATTATAAAGGTATCTTTACCTTTGGCCAGACAAATTCGCATGCTTGTTCAGATAAGCTAACCATGAAGTAATAAGATTCTTTAACCTATCTGAAAGGAAAAGAAATTCGTTTTGGAGTTTAAATGTCAGCTTTGATTTTTCTTCAGCAGCTTTTACTTCGCCTTCACAGCATGACTAGTTACTATTTAACTCAGCAGCATCGGCTTTCCATTTGCCTCAATGTTCGACGTATCTATATCTCTCTACGATTAATAATTTCTAACTTCGGTTTTGAGAGAATACTGTTTCTGTTATTGATGGCAACTCATAGATTATTAAGAGTCTTAATTATAAAGTAATATCAGTGAAAACATTTGAAATACTAAAAGAAATAAACGTACGGCATTTGCAGAAACACTGTATTAGGGGAAACAAAATTCGCTAGCTGGACAACTTCAATAACAGACGAAATGAAATAAAAAGAATTAATTAAGCAAACAACGAAATCTGAAAAGGTTCAGATTTTAACGATCGCCCAAAAAGGTTTGTTAGCTCAGAAGGGCTAACAAACCTTTTTGGGCGAACCTTTTTGGGCTAACAAACCTTTTTGGGCTAACAAACCTTTCTTTTGGCATTTTGCGTTGGTTCGCTATAAATGTCGGTTCACCTTTCAAATTGTTCCCATCAAATATTAGAGCCTTGTATTATATTTAAAGACATTAAATAACGAAGAATCTTCATAAATGTATATATGCTTCTCGCATTGTGATAAAACAACGGCTCCTACAGCCATCCGAGTTTAAATATCGTACGTTTCCACCCGAATATGGGCATCTGGAAGTCCAAATTCGGAATTTGTTTTATTATCTATTTCATATTTTGTAAAACTTAAAGGAATTTTTGATTTACAAACTCAACGATTTCAAAGCGAGCAATGGCAACAGTGTACGGGGGAAAAATATCCCTAGCTTGCGAGACTGTGTATCGGAAATTCTAAAGATAACAGATATGCTCAATTTAAAATTATTTTGCGATATTGCTGTTGAACTGAATTTTATGGTTTAAGTATAAAGAACATGATATTTATTGAGCTCGCAGTCTACCAGTCTTGCTGTTGCACTTACTCCTGCTAACCCGTTTCTTTTTAGCTTTATTATAAAGCATTGTTTTCTTTGCACATAATTCAACAACAAAACTGCAAAAATTTTTAAAGCAGCGTAGCACCATATGTTTAGAATTCCTGATGAAATCTGTTAAGCGTTGGAATACAGTTTTATATTTTGTTCAGTGTTTTCTTAGTTTATCATATCAATATTCAGTTTTCTTAGTAAGACAGATTGCAACATTTTTTTTTTGTCTTTTTATTAGAATTCTTTATTTTATTTATTTACATACATGCATACTTCCTTATTTATTTTCTTTAAAAATAATCCAGGGCGATAATATTTGCTGGCAACAATAAGTGGTTCGCCGTTTCTAGTGGAGGACGAAAAATCGCGTTTCAAGACTAATCGTCCATTCGAGTTAACGCTTTGGGCTATTAATCATTTTAAAATACCTTAAAACTTGTAACATTTAAACAAATAATAGCAGTTAATTATATCTGTCTTAAATAATTACTTAGCATTACTCTAAGTCAGATTAAAACTTATAGCAGTCAAACGAATAACAACAGTTAATTGTACGTGTCTTAAATAATGTTTTGAATAGATTTGACGATAAGACTAAATTACAATCAACTGAATATTGCTTAAGTAATAAAGACACTAACGGAATGAATGCTCAGAAACTAATATTTGGCTTCATTTTCAATATAATAATGACTATTTTGATAACTATAATAATAACAGTTTTTATAATTACGAATACCGCATATATTCATTATTATTAATGTCGCATTATTGTTAATACCGCATTACACAAGTCAACAACTTCAGTTAACAAAACGACATCGATCGTAGGTTTGCATAAACCTTGTATGTGCAAAACGAGAGTGCTACCAACGAAATGCAATAAAACGGGCTATAAAATGAGTTATGCCTCTGTTTTAGTTATTATATTCTCTTTGGTTCTGATAAATTCAAGCAATCATTACTAGGTGTTATACGCCCACATAACGAGAAAACGAAAAAAAAAAAAATCATTGTTTGAAACATGTGATGAAAATATGTTGATGTCGAATTCTACACGCAATCGATATATAAATGGACCTTGAAACTCGTTTTGAAGTTCCGATAACCCGTGAAATGCATTTTTACTACGTGAAAACTGCCATCAAAATGTGTCATAACGAGAGAAAATTGCTGAGAAATTGGATGCTTTGCGTGTAGTTCAACAGCCTGCTAAGCACAATCAATAACCATCTTACTAAGCAGCTTAAACTTTTATTTTAGGTCTACTTGAGCTGACGACGAGCTTCATATTTCGGCCAATAATAACCAAACTTTTTATGGTAATATTTTCTGAGCTTTTATTGTGATAAACACTGCGTTCATTTTTCTAACTATGCCATTTCTTCCTACTGCGTTAAAAAGGATAACATAATATATAATGGTCAAAAAACAGTAATACAATTTAACGTTAAATATGTGGAAGTCAAGACGAAAATACATTTGTCTTGTCTGAAAAGCTTCACTGAAGCAAAGATACGATGACAATACCGTATCATGTTAGCATTTTCATCGTCTCGAGACAGCATTAAAGAAGCTTAGCGTCTGGAATTCTACTTCTGAAATGAAGCAGAACTAAGAGACATGATTTTTATGCGCTGAATACAAAGTGGCTAACAGAGGGGACGTTCACATAGCACCACATGGAAGAGGTAAGATTTGCTTTCACACTCACCATCAGGATACAAAGCAGGGAGTCTTCCGGAAGAGATCTGAAATCAGTTAAAAGAAAAATCGAATGGTTTTTCTTCCACTCTGCCAAACAAGCGTGAAAACTGATGGTAGGAAGATAGATTATACAAAATAAAATGTTGCTAAAATGGACAGCTTATGATCTTAAGAATCCCCCAAATCGGTTTTTAACCATATGCGGTATCATTTCGCGTGTAAATTTTGCACTTTTATTGTCCAATGTTTCCTTGTAAATTAGGGAAGCTTGTGGGTTATAAGCGAAAAAATTCTGAAAGATTTCAGATTTTAACAATCGCGTAAAAGGGTTTTGTAAAAGTTTTTTTTATCATCTAGCTGAGCTCGCAGTCTCTCATCTGCTCTTGCACTCACCCTTGCAAGCTTTCTTTTATTTATTTATTTATTAGTCTTTTTAGCTTTATTTTTAAGCATCGTTTTCTTAGCATTTCGGCCACATGTATTTCGATAACAAAACCACAAAAATTTTTAATAGCTCCCTAGCAGCATATGTTTACAATTTCCGATGCAGTGTTAAGTGCCGGCATACATTTTATATTTTTACTCAATCCTTTCTCAGTTCATCATACCAATATTCAGTTTTCTTAGCAAGATTGCTAACAAAAGAAATTTTTATTATTATTAACTTTCTATGTGTTAAAAAAATTATTAAATATCACGTTCTTCGCATTTAAGCCACATGAAATTCAAGTCAATAGCAAAATCACAACATATTCAAAAACAAATCTTTATGCGCGTGGAAGTTTAAAGTATCTTCTTTCAGCAGCGGCAACCCGTTGCTTTCACTGAACCGAGCTTGTTAATTAAAATTGAAAAATAAATATCTTATGTTTTTCCAAATGGCAACAGTCTCCCATGCTAATAAAAATGTTTTATTTAAAAGAGTGTTACCATTGTTCACTTTCAGATCGTTGAGTTTGTTAATCGAAAATTCATTAGATTTACAAAATATAAAATATAAAATTCAAGATTCAGGCTGCCATCAGGTGCACTTGTTCGGGTGAAGGACAACATTATTCAAAATTTTATGGCTCTACGTACCGTCGTTTTTTCACAGTACGAGAAGCATACGCCATTCATAGTGAACCAACGCGAAATCGCATTTCGAGACTAATAGCCCTTTTAGACTAATAATTTTCATTTATAATAGCAGAAAAGTTTATGTTTGACAAATAACAAAAGAGATGAATGAAGGAAGTATTTTTCCTTTCAATATTATGAAATATAAACAATAAATAAGGTCTTTTCTTTTACTTTCTTTGCATTAAGGTATATGAAATATCAGTATATAAAGCTTTAAGGATAATTCTACTAAACAAGTTTGTCTTCTTGTATCGCTATTGGATTGCATTTTCTTCGTATCATCTCAAATTCACAAAACTTAGCTTTCCTCCATCTTGGTAGCCTTCGTTATCTTGGAAGTTTTCCTGGCAGTTTAACATTCTAAAATTATTCAAGAAAATTACACGCAAAGTAATTTTAATACTCAATTAGAAAAAGTAACTATTCGTACAAACAAGTTTATACCAAAAATATGAAATCTAGCAAGGTTACGATTTCTCACTTTCCAAAAAGTTTCGTTTTGATGGCACTAGTTCAAAAATTAAAATTCAAAATTCAATTTACTTCTGACTTTCATTATTTCTGGATTCATGACCATAAAAAATCAAGCACGGAAAACATTTTATTCTGCCTTTGCTTGTCTTGAAACACCATTTGATGTTGTAATTTGTGAGTTTCTTTAATCCATAAAACTGAAAATAAGTATGTGACTTTAAAGCACACACACACACACACACATATATATACGTAAGATATAATAAAATACGACAGCTGCTTTAAGAAATAATTGGCGACTTCAAAATTAACTATTGTAGATTTGGTGTTCTTCCCGTAAATTCATCCTTTCTCCCAAAGTCGAGATCTTTCCATGTTGTATAACACGGTTTGAAAAAGATAACTAAAACGGTAACTATAAATGTAAAAAAAAATCTAAAAGGATTCAGATTTTAGATTACGTCCAAAGGGATTTTGCTTAATGATATGATAACTTGCCGAACGAAACAAACAATAAACTAAACCCAATACGAACACAAAAACCAACCCAATACAATTCCAATAGTCAACCCAATACAATTCCAATAATCAATCCAGTACAGACCCAGTAACCAACATAATACAATTCCAAAAATTCCAATAGACAACCCAATACAACTTCAATAACCAACAAAGAAACATAAGCACTAAATTGAAAAGTGAATCGGATTTAAAATCATTTGTTCTCCCAAATTCGAGATCTTTTCATGTTATATAATATTGCTTAAAAAATTAACTAAAACCCAAAATTAACCAATCATAGCTTGTCTCTACAGCTGCATCTACTTCGGTATAAATAGAGAGAGGCACTTCATTCCTTTCCCTAGCTTCCGCCACTACTAAAATATCCCTGCTGCTATACCCACTTGCCTAAAATGACGTCGTATTCCCTATCTATGTATATAAGAAATCATTGTAATTGCTTATGATTTAGAAATATTTCATCCACTAAGAAAATGATTTGATATGCTTGAAAATAAAGACTGGTGATTTGTCGAAATCCAGTTTCGTTATCTTCGTCAGGACGCATTCAACCCCTCGGCCATAACGACTGCAAGCTGTTAACGTATCCGGTACGCATTAAATTATGACAATGTCCATAATTTAATGTGTATATATATCTATATATATATGGAACTTATGATTGTTTCTGAATTTAATTTCCATTGTCAGGTAGATCATACTGATTCCCTGTCTCTGCCAGATAGAAAATACAAATTTATTATGTTGTAACAAGATCATCTCACTATCCTTATTTTTTACATATTTCGAATAATAGTTTTTTAATGGCACTATTTCATTAATTTTTCATTAAATAATACCTTTATCATAACCTGTTTTTCATCCTTTGCCTAAAGAGCATTTGTCATTCTATAGAATGTCTAGGTATTATACACTGATTACCAATAAGTATTTGGACACCTATGCAAATGACGATATCTGCGGTCCTAAGGTACGTCACGGACTCCGCCGGTATATATCGTGTAGGAAACATCATCTAGTTTTAGTCGCATGCAAGATGCCTCGCAGTTCGGAGCTCTCTGATTTCGAGAAAGGTATAATTATCGCATATCACAAATGTGGCCGATCCTTAAGGGACATATCTAGCGATCTGAAGTACCTAAAATCGACAGTGGCCTATGTGATTAAAGAAGTGGAAGGTGAGCGGTGATTGTCAGAATGTGCCCCGAGTCGGCAGACCAACGAAACTGGGAGATAGAGACTGACGAGTGTTGTTCAGAGAAATTCGGAAGAACCGCACCCAACCGATGGCCCTCATCCGCGAGGAGTTTCAACAGGTATCCGGGAGTATTGTTTCAATGAATACCATCTGTAAGGAAGCACATCTGCTTGTTTTCATGGTCGTGCTGCTGCCAATAAGCCTTTGATCACAAAGTCCAACCGCGCTGCTCGGTTAATGTGGTGCAAAGCACATCGAAATTGGATCGTAGATCAGTGGAAACGGGTTCTTTGGAGTGACTAATCAAGGTTCCCCTTTACAGTTCGGATGGCAGGGTCTGGGTCTGGCGTCTACCTGGAGAACGTCTCCTGCCAGAATGCATTGTGCCAACAGTCAAGTTCGGCGGAGGTGGAATTATGGTCTGGGATCCTTGGTTCCCATTCATGGTAAGCTCAACTCCGATGCCTACTGCACTATTTTGGATGACAATGTGCTTCCTACGTTGTGGCAGTTTTACGGATTGGACCCCTGTTACTTTCAAGACGACAATGCCAGTTGTCATGTTTCGACGTTTACCAAGGTTTGGTATGGTGCCAATGGAGTTCATCGAATGGACTGGCCTGCCCAGAGTCCAGACCTGAACCCTATCGAGAACCTCTGTGACGAGTTGCATCTCCGAATTCAGGGGTGCCCTACCCGTGGAAAATCGGTGAAGGAACTTCTATGTCTTCTCCAAGCCGAGTGGAAGAAAATACCACTAGCTGTCATACAAAAACTTGTGGAAAGTATGCCCCGGAATGTCCACGCTGTAATTACCTCTCGTGGAGACTACCAACTATTGATTTTGAATAAAGTTAGTTTTTCTTTTCTATCACAGGTGTCCAAATACTTATTGGTAGTCATTGTATACAATGCCTAGGGAAAGCATGTAATATTTCTCATATTTAATACTTTGCTTAAAATTGTCCAGCATTCCATACTTTGCCGGTAACATATATATATATATATATACATATAAAATTTTGTTTTATGTTTTTACTTCATTTTAGATACACTTTAAAGCTGTTTTTTTTTCATGTTCTTCCGTACAGAATGTTATGCTATGACTTCCCCGATTTTTCTTTAGATAGAATAATTAGGATACCTTTCCACACTTAACTTTGAATTTATGTGAAATCACATAAAACTTGATTATATGTATTGTTGCGTGCGTACGGGTTCGTAATGGATTGAAGGCACAAGTCGTTAAAAAGTTAATAAAATTTATTCTTTTCACACGCAATAAAACAAAATACTGAAATATTTCCTCAGATATATTCGTACAATATCAAAATATCTCAAACGTTAAACAGAATTCAATCCAAAACAGATAAAATTAATCCAATCCCACAGCGAATTCGGTATAATCAATGACAGCATTAAGTAAACAAACAGCAGTTTGCTTTAAACAGCTACAACTACAACTGAGATGAGGTGTTTTAATTCGGCTTTTATAAGCTTTTTAATTATTTACTAGAATATTCTGGTAAAACCTCGATTTTTCTCGATATTTGTGGATGACAACAGTAATTACGAGATATGTATTTATTAAATATGAAGTGCATGCGCTCTTGTATTTTTGTTTTTCCGACATAGCTAAATCGTCTGCGTTACACGGGAAAATAAAGCAATTTTAATTACAATTCTAAATAAATAGCTAAATAAATACGAAATCCGTAACAATATATACAGTTTGGAATTATTAGACTTGCTTTCAATTATTAACTGCATTTCTCATACGCTAAAATCAAAATGCATTTCGAATAAAGAGGATGCTAAAAGGTAATTTAACGGCTAGCTATATGAATTCTTTATAGATCTTGTGTGTATTAATTATCAAGAAAACAAGAAGCAGACGTCTAAATCTTTTTGATGCTGTCGTAAGAAGCTAAACAGAAACCTGCCATTAAAGCGAATGTTGTATAGTATATGTACTCCAGTTTATATTTAGAAATGACAAGAAATTCAACATCTGGGAAAATGTAGACTCATTTCCATTCATTTTTGTGCAGATGGCATGGTATCTATCATTCTGTTCATTTCAAATTTTCACATTCCACTCATTTCAGAAGAGATGTCAGTGATGGCCTACATTTGCAACTTTCCGCCTGACATGAGGATGAAAAATGAGATTGAAATTTATTTGGCCTTTCTCTTAGTATAATATTTTTGTGATTTTAAATCAAAATTATAATCTGGCAGCCGTGTACAGAGTTAGCAAAATTTTGTTTATAGCTAGCTGTTGAACTGCTTTTTATTTTACATTGTTGCTTTTTACCGGTTCGTGGATTTGGAGTGATTGATAACAACGCTTGGTGAAGAATCAAAACAATTTATTCGTCAGTATTACACAGGAGAGTTCCAAAGACACGTTTACAGCCGTCGAAAAAATAAGATTAACCCGCTAAAACAGTCAGCAACATCGCCTTCAGGCTATAATAGTATAACGGCGAAGACAGCTTCACGGCAAAGTACTAACACGCTTGCCAACCTACGACACTCAAAAATAGGGAGAATGTTTTTAGAAATCGGGAGATTTATTTTCAACGACAAAAAGTTTTTAAATGATAAAAATATTTTTTTTGATAATGAATTAACTTCAAATCTTACTAATTAATATCTGAAAGCTCAGTTACTATTTCTTAAATGGAAACAGTACATTCTGCATTAATAACTTTTTGGTCCTTTCTTTCCATAGAAAAAAGTAACTTTTCGTTTTTTTCAATAGAACTCATGTTGTCCTCGTGTTTTTGTGCACGAACATGTTTGAGAACATCCGCCCTTCCACCGTGCGAAATCGAAAAATCGCAATGACAAACGATACACATTGCAAATGCATTACATTTCCTTGAGGGAATAAATTAAGAGAATTTGCATATTTTATCGAATTGCGTGAAAGGAACTGAACTGAAGGAAAAAACACTGCTTCTATATAAAAATGCAAATCTTGTACGGCAACTACGTAAGCGTACACGCGTGTGTAGGTGGAACCAGCAGAAAAACAGGCTTTGTAAACGCGTGGAGGGTAAGACGAATTTCTTTCGCTAGCACGCCTCGGCGAATTTCTTGGTGTTATCTTGCAACAATCGGTTAAATTCACACCAGAACAGCAAAAATGAGTAATCACCAACGTTTAGATGATGAAATGAGGTGGCGAATTGTGGGAAAGCTAGAGGCTGGCCAATCGCAAGTCCAGATATGCAGAGAGTTTAATTTAACGCCCAGATCGTGTGTAACCTATGGAAACAGTTCTAGGATACTGGATCCATCAAGAGAAAGCCAGAGCAAAGTCGTCCAAGAGCCACGACGGGCAGAGAAGCTCGCTATTTGTCCATTTTAGCGAGGCGTAACAGAGGGGCTACAGTTTTTCAGCTCTCTCGGGACTTGTATGTAGCCACAGGAACCCGTGTAGCAAGGGTGACTGTTTCCAAAAGACTGAATGAGAGAGGGTTGTTTGCCAGAAGACCGACTGTTTGCGTTGCGTTCTCGTCTACGGACAGGAGAGTCCGATTAGCATGGTGCAGGCAGCATAGTGATTGGGGTACGGAGCAATGGACGACCGTTCTGTTCACCGACGAGTCCCGTTTTATCGTAAACAACGATTCTTGCCGTACTTTTATATGGAGAGAGCCAGGGACCCACTACTCACCCTCCAATGTCCGCGAAATCAATAATTATGGCGGTGGCGGTGTAATGGTCTGGGCAGGCATCATGCTGGATGGCCGCACACCTCTCCATGTCTTTGACAGAGGCTGGGTGACTGATGTGAGGTAAAGGTATCAGGTCTTAGAGTCCTATGTTCGCATTTTCCGGAGTGAAGTGGGCCCCGAATTCATCTTACAGGATGATAACGCGAGGCCACATAAAGCTCTTCTGGTCGACGAATTTCTCGAGAGTGAGGATATTCGCCGGATGGATTGGCCAGCCAGGTCTCCAGACCTGAGTATTATACAGCATGTCTGGGACGCTCTGGGGAGGACAATTACAACTCCCAACCCATCTTCGAGAACCATCCAGGAACTGAAAACAGCGTTGCTGAATGAGTGGGACCAGTTGCTACAGGCACTGATAAACTGACTTATTTCCAGTATGACATCACGCTTCGAGGCCTGTATGGCTGTAAGAGGGGACCATACCCCCTATTTATCCAATTCTTTTGTATCTTCTGCAACCGCTGTTTCAGATCTTCAGATTCCCACGAGTGTTACATATGAACATATGAGTCAATTATAATTGTTGAATGTTTATTTTGTTTGTATTATATGAACCTATGTTCACACCAAATTTTATTAAAATCTGTCGAGTTGCTCTGGAGATCGTAGATCAAGTATGAAAATTTTCTTAATTTACTTCATCAGCGTATTAGAAGAAAAGTCATCTGTGTACGATTTTTGAAAAGTAACTGAGTATTTTACCTTTTTCGAAGACATAACTAATACGAAATATTGCAATTTCTTAAACTATTTCTCGAAAGCACGTATGTTCACACAGGTTAGCGACAAGATAAACGAAATAGCAACCTCGTTCTTGCTTTGTGCTCATTGGCTAATAAGTGCCAGATGACACGCAGTGGCACTCGATGCTCATTGGAGAAATAGAACATGACGTTTTCGGACACATGTTCTGACACACAAAGCAGAAACTTGCCATAATTTCTCACTAATGATACTACTTTCGTTTTCTATGCAAGTCGAGAGAAAAGCCAGGTGCTTTCAGATACCTCAAATCACTTTTTCGGGATGCAAATAACGAAGTATTAAGCCAAGCTACATAAAAATCATAGCAAATTTTAAGAATAAGCGAAAGTCGGGAGAAATATATTGTAAATCGGGTTGGCGGAAGAACGGTCGAAAATCGGGAGTCTCCCACTTAAATCGGGAGAGTTGGCAACTTTGCACTAAAGTACAGCTTGCCAACTCAGCAGCTGTAAAGCCCTTAACTCGAGACACTACTACTGAACGCAACATACTCCTAGATACTCTAGATACTCAAGCTACGCTCTCGATACTCTTGGCGATAAACTGGTACTCCGCGTACAGGCAGAGTCTTATAGCTTTTGACCTGTCTTCGAGAACATTTGGGGGGAAAACTGGTAAAAATTCGTTCTAGAATGTGCTCGCGAAAATTTTGTCACCAAATGGGCGATTTCGAGCCAAATCTGGTAACCATGCCTTTCGTTGCCATTTTCTGGCAACCCTCAAAATGTTTTGCGAGGAATCCATCTTACCGCAGCTAGGCATTTCGTAACAATATCTTTTGTTTAGTAACATTCATTAATGTTGTATTTCTTACATTGTGAATGTTATAGTGAATGAATCATTTTCAAGTTGTTTTCAGTTTGAAATAAGAAAAGATTTTAAGCAGAATAAAAACATTTTTAACTATTTTTGCCTACTAAAAATTGCTTATAATTCTCTCTGTGCTTTTTATGTTAAAGGTTTTGTCTAATTATATTGATAAGAATTACATTTCTTACAGTTTGATTTAATGTGTTGCGATGAATGAATCAACTTCAGGTTGCCTACTATTTGGATTAAGAAATGATTTCGAGCATAACAAAACCTACTTTCATTACTTATAAGTGGAAATTTGTTTATAATTATTGCATTGCTTTACTTTTAACAGTTTTTATTTGGTTATTTCCATGGCTTTTTTAGTCCAAAGGGATTTAGTCCCGAAGGACTATTACTTTCGTTTTGCGATTTTGCGTCGATTCACTCTGAATGCCCGTTTCACTTTTCAAATTGTTGCCACTAAATGTTATCGCTCTGCATTAAATTTTAAAAAATGAAAAATCTGCATAAATGTATGCATGTTTCTCGCATTGTGATAAAACCTAACACCATCGAATTTTGAATGACGTCATCCTACTGCGAATATGGGCATCTGGAAGCCCTAATTTTGAATTTGAAATTTGCTTTATTATCGATTTTATGTTTTGTAACATTTCAACGAATTTCTGGTTAACAAATTAAATGATTTCAAAGCGAGCAATGGCAACACTGTACGGAAAAAAAAA
>KK121903.1:112368-124320 GCA_000611955.2 Stegodyphus mimosarum | reverse complement strand
TTTTATATTTTTTTTTTTTTTTTACTTTTATTTATTTTTTTTTTTAGAGAGTTTGGCTATGTGAGTTACAATGAATAAACTGTTTTCACGTTGAGTTCTATTTGAATTAAGATATGATTTCAAGCTCAATAAAATTTGCTTCACTATTTATATTTAGAATCAGTGTTGTTAAAGCTCATATTGTATAACAGAAAATTGCCTTGTTGACCGAGAAAATTGAAGTTCTTTCCCATATTTTGAATACTTTTTACAAGAAACTACAACCTGCATTTAAAAACGCAATACTATTTCAAATTTTCTGAATTTAAATTGTGCAGGTAATGGGAATTTACTTTGACTATGATAACCGTAATTATGAGAAATGACTGTCATCATGTCGCATTAGTTTAATGATTAAGAGGTGGAGGGATATTACGGAAACCTTGTAAAATAAATTTTCCTTCTCCTTCCCGTCTAGCTTCGAGGTGTAACTGAAAGCACGTCCAGTTACCAATCGGGAAATCCGGAGTTCGAATGCTGGCAACAGCACTGCATATTTTTCATGTTTGCTGCTTTGAAAAATCAGATGACTTCACATACTAAACAATTTAGTTTAACATTAATTAAATGAAAAAAGTGTAATATTATTAAATGAATACTAAAGTGATGTGAAAGAAGAATAAATTAAGAGATCTAAGAAAGTATTTAATATTTCGTTATTTATTAGTGTAAGGTTAAAAATGGATGACATCGCGACAAAAACTGAGAAACGGAATTAATGAAATGTCATTTTTTTTTAAAGAGTGTCTAAATTTTATTTCCTTAAATTCTGATCCGGGGCATAAATTGTTAATTCTAAGTTTCTCAAATTAAAATGGAAATTTTATCAAAAAAAAGTTTTCTCAACCCTTGTAAAGTACAGATTGTTTCTAGTAAAGTTTCTTGTAAAGTACAGATTGACTTTGTTAAGCAAGAATTTATGTCACTTGGCTTGGCAACAGTTTTATTTTCCTATTTTGGAGTTCGGACGTGATCCAAGTGGGAAAAAAAGTGTAAAAATCTAATAAATAAATATGTAATGAATTCAATTCGCTGAAAATTAAATTCGTTTCTAACTATTTTACTTACGAAATTTGAAATAAAAACTGCGAATAAAGTTATGGAAAATTTACATTTATGAGGACACAGCATATATTACCTCTTACCAAAACCATAATCTAATTCTTATGTTTACGTTACTGTGACATTAAAACGTTAAATACCTCTCAATGATTTTACTTAACCTCCATTGTTTACACTGTTTTTTTGAGTTGTATTGTTTCGTACTTTGTTCCACCTCCACCCTAATTTCGATCCCAAAGTTCAAACGGAAATCTGAGCACAATATTGGACAGATTACTGGAGACTGATAGCATTGGAAGATTAAACTGCTACGAAAGCTGCGTCGGATAAACTTCGCATTTTTTTGCGAGATCCGAAGCCATTATTTGAAGCAGAGCGAAACGAGATTTTGATGAATGATTTACTTCTGAATGATAGGGAAGTTGCAGTGGAATACAAGCTCTTTTGTCAGAGTGTACTTCAGGTAGAGCTGTTGAAACGATCTTCTGTTTTTGTATTAACATGGCATTAATCTAACGGAAATATCGCTAAAACTGTTTTCCGGAAATAGATAAACGTTTAACTTCATTCGTTTATAAATACTATTCGCCATTACGAATTGATTGACTAATCCATTAGAAGTGGACTCGTAACTGCTGTAAGCATCGGTGCATGAAGTATGGATTTTAAATTTTCTGAAAAGGATAAAAAAGAAATTAAACTTTAAAATTAGGGCAAATTTCGCTTACGGCTAAGCAAAATTTGGCCGCAATTGTACAGCTCTCACGTAAAGAATAAAGCGAAGGGTTAAAATTATGAGACGTCACTTTGGAGAAGACAGGACCAGAAATAAATCATTAACTGATGTTCATATAAAGCTTTCAAGAAATCTAATTGACTAATTAAAGACGTTTTTTAGATAATATCAGAAGGAAACTTCAAAATATCAGTATTTTCAGTAGTTTCTTCATCAATCCAATTATACCCTTTCCCTTGCTTTTAATTTTTTTGCACTAGTGGAAGTTTCAATAGTTTGTTTTTGTTTGATAGTGACTATCACAATTATTCTGCGTGCAGCAATTGTAAGGTATTTTCTCCCTACATATCGCGCGCCTTCGTGGTATAACTGGAAGAACGTTCGGCTAGCGATAGGAGATTCAAAGTTCGAATTTCATTGACGGCATTGCACATTCTTCATGATTCCCGCTACGACAAGTCTAATGGTCCTTCCCGATTCTAAACTTAAATTTTCTAAAAATATTCCTATTCAAATCACATTGTTTTTCGATAGCCTCTCATAAATATATTTAAATGAATACTAAAAGACGAAAATGTTTATTTTACTGTTGCAGAACATATTGTTAGCAGTTATGAAATTAAAATATCCTCTATCATGAAAAACTAATAATGAAATTGAAATAAACCTTCTTAATTAAAACAAATTTTTGTAATAAAAATATATATATGAATTATAATACAAAGAAGGGTGCTGGATGTTGCTCATAATAATATTCCTAAATTCATGAAATCAAAAAGGAGTATTCAGAAAAAAATATATATAGAACGGTGACACACAACTTTGCCTTCTTCCAGAGTAATTATTATTTCTTAACAGTATTCTTACTTTTTCATACGTCATTTATCTTTTCTCTAATCACCACGATCAACTTTTCTCTTTGGAATTTAAGAACACACTCCTGTAAATCAAAGCCTAAAACAGCAGAATTAATTTTAAAGGATTTATCAATAAAATTACTATTTGTCGAACTCCAGTGTGCGTTTTTTAGTGCAAATGTTCCCTAATTACTAGTTGGTCTTCAACAAGAACGTCATGGTGCAGTCCGCTGCTGATCAACCCAAACACAGAAACTGTTCAAACGCACGATGTTTTATGTCGATTGATATTGATGTAGTTCTTGTAGCTGTCCAATGAAAAATTTCGTTTATGTGTTCTTCAGTAATGTTACATGATCTACCCAAACGACTCTTCGCAAAGAACTGTGGATGTGGAGTTCTGATTTATCTTCTATCTTTATTTTCTGAATTTTTCAGAAATACCTTTCTTCAGGAGATTATTTCTGAGACATTTCGGATATTCAGGTGTCAGATATGAATCCATGAGCAAGAACGAAACAAACAGTAAAAACTTTCACAACATGGGCTACAAAATTGTCTTTAAACAATGTTTTATAGAACCCCAGGGTTTCCGCGGAATTCCGTGAGAGTTTGGCGTGTAAGCAAAACAGTAAGAAAAGCAGTAAAGCTTGCATAAGATGGCCTACGGGATAGTCTTCAAGCAGTGTTCTATGGAACCAGGGGATTCCAGATAGGAATGTCAAATATGAATCCTAATCTATCTAATGTTAGATATGAATCCATGAGCAAGTAAGAACAAACAAAACAGTAGAAACTTGCACAATATGGGCTATGAAATGGTCTCAAAACAATGTTCTACGGAACCCTAGGGTTTCGTGAAATTTATATGAGAGTTTGGAATGTAAGCAAAATAGTAAAAAAACAGTAAAGATTGCATAAAACGAACTGCGGAATAGTCTTCAAACAGTGCTCTACGAAACTGAAGTTGATATAAAGTAAACTGAAGTTGATATAAAGTAAACTGAAGTTGATATAAAGTAAACTGAAGTTGATATAAAACTTTCAAGATATCTAATTGACTAATTAAAGACGTTTTTTAGATAATATCAGAAGGAAACTTCAAAATATCAGTATTTTCAGTAGTTTCTTCATCAATCCAATTATACCCTTTCCCTTGCTTTTAATTTTTTTGCACTAGTGGAAGTTTCAATAGTTTGTTTTTGTTTGATAGTGACTATCACAATTATTCTGCGTGTTTTTTTTTACGTCACGCGCCTTCGTGTTATAACTGGAAGAACGTTCGGCTAGCGATAGGAGATTCAAAGTTCGAATTTCATTGACGGCATTGCACATCCTTTCCGTGCAAGATTCCATGCAACTCATTTGCAAAGTTTGATGAGTAAGTAAAACGACAAAAGCTTGCTTAAAATGGGCTACGGATTGGTCTTCAAACAATGTTCTATGGAACCCTCGCAGAGTTTCATGCAACTCATTTGAGAGTTTGGGGAGTAAACTAAAAATTTGGAAGAATTCTTGAAACTAGGTAGATGCATATCTTAAATAAATAACACATTTTATTTCCATTGGTATTCTTATCTAAAATAATATGAAACAAGTCTGTTTTTATACATAAAAGTACACTGAAGTAAGATTTTTCATTTCATTTCCCCCATAAAGTACGCACAAAATTGCAGTCGTTTCATTACTTTTCTAAGAGTTATATTTCTGACAATGATAGGAGGGGATTCTAGATAATAATATGGCAAGAGGTTATGGACTCCCTGAGCTAATCAAGCTTGAAGACCACTGTGCTAAAAAAATCTCCAAATCATTTATATTCAGTGTTATTAATTATCAGTGTCTTACTGTGCCCAATCTTATAGTTTTTGAACATTACATTTTTCAAATGCTGTTTGCAGAATATTACCATTTTTTAATTGTAAATTTTGGGAAGACAGGATTCCTATAAGATCGAACAACATCAAGTACCGCCGAAGAATTCATGATTGTGTTTAAACAAATGTTTTCTGAGTATGTAATTTCTAAAGAAGGAGACGTGCATGGCCTGCATGTTCTCCAGGCTTGTCGAGTGCGACTGTTTAGGGCTGTTTGAAGGCTCAAGTATACGTAAGAAATCTATGAACATTGGTGAAATTTGGAACACACACTGATATTTTAAGAGGACATGATTTCTACAAAATGGCTACCAACAAGTACTACAAGAAAATTCATTGTTTCGCATAAACAAATCTTTTTGGTCATAGGATTTCTGATGGAAAAGATCTTCGGAAACTTGTATTTTCGTCAGACATGCAATTTGCTACTTTTCTTCTGGAACTGTTTGAAGGCCCAGGTGTAAAATTAATAAATATTTTGCTAGTGATGAACTCAGGCCAAAAACAGAGGAAAATTACTGCAGTTGTACCAATCAACATAGTTCAGAGAACTTTTAAAAATGTGCTGTTCAAAAATCAGTTGGAGAGAAGAAAGGCATTATTAAAGTAAATGTCACTGCATTGTAAGGATTTTCCCCTTCCTTACCGTGTGTCTGTGTGGTGTGATTGGAAGTACATTCGACTAGCAGTTGAGAAGTTTGGAGTTCGAATCCTGGCAAAGGCGTTGGGGATTCATCACATTTTCTGTTTCAGAAATTCTAGATTACCCCATAGCGGCGCAGTAACTGAAATGTGGTGAGCGTTACTTCATTGCCAGTAGAGTTGGCGATTGGTTCCTTGGCTCCCCAGTCCATTTAGCCATTTACCAGTTAGCCAGTGTGGTGTCATCTCGCCGTCGCCAGCTTTTCGTCAATTTTGAGAGAGAGCCACAAGCTGACGGCGGTCTTGGCGACTAAATTTTGTTGCCAAATTAGGCGAGAAATCTTCAAAATTCTGTAAACTGGAGATCATTTAGCGACATTTTGGTCCTGTACTTATGTAACTGTTATTGGTCTGACACCTATGTAAATTTTACTGTATCCGTCTCTATGTAACTGTAACTGTGTACGCCTTCCAGTAATTTCGAGAAACCGAAGTTACTGAAAATTTCTCGGTGGTCGGGTGAAAACTGTATGAGACCGGAGAAGGCATAAGTTTAGTTGGTTCAGAGTTTAGCTCGGAGTTCTGAGAGAACTCCGTGGGAGCTTCGCTCTTTAGATACGCTTTACATTGCGTTGTGTATAGCTTTTTTAGTAGTTTGAAGTAGTAACTACTGATTGTGCTGTGCCATACTGAGAACAGTTGTACGAGTACTTTTGCTAAAAATTTCAGAACTGTAAAGTGCTTGTTATGGGAAAATAAATTTTATGAAGGTATCATCAGTTCTGTGCTCATTCAGTCCATTGTAAACCCGTGCGCACGTAACAAAATCAATATCTGTTTTAGATATTGAAGTTTTATGGTTGATAACCTTTTTATTTACAAAACTTAGGTTGTTTAGACAAAAGTATAGCTAACTTCAGTTACAAACTACTGCAACGCAAATCTTACGTAATTTAAATATAAGCATTTATGTTCGCACATGTTTCTTTTATAAATTGTAAATGTAAAATAATTGAATTGAGATTGAAAGAGGACATCTAAATGATATAAATGGCAACAGATATTGGATTTGGAACACGACCAATTCTTTTCTTCACATCCGAAAGCCTCTTGAGAATTGGTGATAAAGAAAAGGGGTGAAGGTCCTTGGATTCCATCTCTCAGGTGTTTTCGATCAAGACTGATAGAAAAAGGCAAAAGCCACACTCTCACACTTGGATGTAAGATTTTCGAGACACACCCTCTGACCCGCCCATAATTTTTCATCAAGCCGGCCAATCAGAACGGAGATCAGCAACATTAATTGTAGTGGAGAAGAGTACTTGACCATTCTACTGCTTAGTGTTACAAATTAACCAAGAAAAGTCGATTCTGATAAAACATAGCTTAGCTGCCAAAACACTGGACGGCATGAGTAAGATTCAGGCTCCAATCAAAGTGATTCCAGCTCTAAAATCATTACATCAGCTATGAAAAAAAAGTTTTATAACTGACATCTGAGCTTAAATATATTATCTTCATTAACTTTGAACAAAGTTATAAAATTTCGCAGTTATGAAAGGATAACAAAGAACATCGGTAGCACTGAGCATTCTCAATTCATATATTTAAAATTGAAAAAAAGAAAGAGGTTAAAAAAAGAATCTGAAAGATTTCAGATTTTAAAAGTCACCTAAAAGGCTTTGTTCAGTCTTTTTACGTTGGCGCTGAGCTCGTAATCTTTCTATTTTTTTCAGTCTTTTTCTCAGTTCATCATATCAGTGTTAAATTTTATTACTAAGATGTTTTACAAAATTGTTTTTTTCTCTTTGTATCATTAACGTTTTGTGAGTAAACTTTACTTATTAAACATTACTTTCTCCGCACGCATGTCACTTCCTGATTCAACGGCAAAATCGCAAAATATTTATAAACAGCATATCTTTAGAATTTCCGATAGACAGTCTCGCACACCGGAGATAAAGATGTTTTGTTTCGTGCAGTGTTGCCACTGCTCGCTTTCGAATTGTCAGGTTTGTTAATCAAGTTTGACAAAATATGTTAAAGTTTGGTAAAATATGAAATAAATAATAATACAATATATAACGTTAGTTTATGAAAGGATTGAATATTTTTAATCAGACAGATCATGAATTAAATGCATTTTTTATTATTTAAATCGATCCAGTTCAGGAATAAGAAGCGAATATGCTTAAGAACGCCGTTTGTTGCTTTCAAATAGCTTAGTTTATTAATCCTCAACAAAGAAATTCAATATGAAAGATAAATATCTTAATTTTGCCAAATGTCAACACGCTCGAATCAAAAGTGAAACGACGCATTTACAGCAGTGATTCGACGCAAGATCTCATTTTCAGACTAATAGCCCTTTTAGGCTTAAAAAATATCCAAAAAGCTTTCAGATTTTATATTACGCCCAAGGAGGCATTTTTTTTTCATTTACACATACATACACGTTTCGAGAGCATACGGACTAACGCCCCTTTGGGCTAAAAATATTTAAAAACAGCATATTTTTTGAATTTCCCATAGACAGAGTTGCGGGATGGAGATAAAAATATTTTATATCGTACAGCGTGTTGTCACTGCTCGCTTTGAAATCGTCGAGTTTCTTAATGAGAAATTCGTTAAAGTTTAAGAAATATGAAATAGATAATAAAAAATTCGAAATTCAAGATTCGGGCTTCCAGGTGCCCATATTCGGGTGGAGTACTAAGTTATTCAAAATTTGATGGTTCTATAGGTATCGTTGCTTTTTTAAGTGCGCAAAAAATATATATTCACGCAGATTCTTCATTATTTAATTGCTTTAAATATAATGTAAGAAATAATATTTGGTGGTAGCAATTTGAAAAGTGATACAGACGTTTTCGACACAAAATATCGTTTTGAGACTAATAGCCCTTCGGGACTAAAAATGTCCTCCTGCTAGCTGAGTTTGTTTCTATATTTGTAAAACCTAAATCTTCAACCCAATTTTTAAACTAGTGTAGTTATAAAAATTTAGTTCTTAATACTGTCAGGACTGTGTGTTCGGTGCATATTCTTGGCAAACATGTTCGTGAATTAAACTGAGTCCTGATCTTGAACAGGGAGCTGAATGCAGCTATGTTCTGTGGTAGGAAACTGTGATTAAGTGGTAGAATAACTATACGTAAGAAGGATTTAAAATCCTCTTTTATTAAACCCCAATTATTTACAGCCACTTCCCAACTCGGGAGGGATACAGAAAATAATGACCGCCACTTGGGTCTAAACTGAACAATTAGATAATTTAAACTAAAATTAAATAGAAAGTAAATAACCGTTGCTCACAGAGCTATGAACGCGAGGTTGGCCTCTAAACTAAAGGGTGCGTAGCAAGATTTAACTGATACTAACGCACTTAGAATTACTTCAATAAGTAATAGCGTAACAGCGCTACGGCTTAGAATTTAAATACTAGCTAGTCAGGCGAACGTTGAACAGAGTAACAGTGGTTTGAGACTAAAAGCTCTCTCACACTGAGAGGTTCCTACCTCTCGTTTAAATAGAACTTGGCTCCATTTCAAATTAGCATAAAGCTGAAACGCGCGCTTATTCTAATGGGAAGTTGAAATAAGAACAGATAGAAAAAGGCAAATTAAAATAAAACTTTGTTAGTTTAACTAAAACCTTACAATATGACTTCGCATTTCAGGAATTAACCCCCTTGAAATGGGTTTTTTCAGGCTGCGTTCCACACGGTTGCTTCTTTTTGGTCGCGAACACTTAACCGATAGTTTTTAGCCGAGAGGTGTTAACTAACAGTTTTTAAATGTCGAAAGACATTTAGTGACTTTTCGAATTAATGTTGTAAGATTTAGATCTAATGCTGTCATCATAATGACTTCATTGTGAACGTTATAAAATATTCTTCGTTCAACAACCGGCAGAAATCTGTTAAGACTCGGACAACCAAAAAATTTATTAAAGTACAAAAAGTAATGAAGTATATCCATACACCATGCGACCTTTAAAAAATTTCCATGTTAGATATTCTTTCTTAATTCCAACTGACATTTTTTCCTTGCCTTCTTACCCGTAGTTTTTGCTCTGTTGCCCAAATTAAAAGTCCTTAGGTGCACGTTACATGCTGAAGTCAAGGTCATCTAGTCCGATCGCATTTATGACTACACCAGTTATCGACCGATATGATATCCTCAAGGCAATCCTATTCTCTGCCTAATAATGTCAGTAATAATTTTTTTGTTGTTTTGTTTTGGTAAAGCATCTTCTGAAAAAGAAAAAAAGGATTCGAAAGTCTTATGCTCTTGTAGACTGTGAATGTGTGTATATGTTGTTTGCGCTTATGAAAGTTCTCAACCAATTCCTTTTAGACAAATATTCAAGTAGGATTCAGTTTATATAGAAAGTTCAGTGTGGTAAAATTTAATACATCTGTTTATAATTATAGAACTTGTGATAATGTTGCAGTCAAAGGTGTCTGCTAATGTTAATTATTTAATGAAAATAACATAATCACATCTGAATTTAACTGGAATTTGTTAGAAAAAAATCCGATGTGAACACCACATGACTTCCTTGTACGGCCTATTAAATTATACAAATTTTTTGCTGCATTTCATTCAAAATTATTTCCTAAAATTTCATTAAAGATAATTTCTCATTCAGTTAATTCAATTCTCACTTCGGGGCAAGGCAAAAATACATAAAGCTCAAAACATCTTTATCAAAAATTTTAAAATACAGAAAAACATAAAACACCAAATACAGCTAAAAAAACTATTATTACCATTAAAAGTAGCGTTTCTATGCAAAAACAAGCAGTTCGGCCGGCGAGCACGAAGTCAGATTTTCGGTGCACAAAATTGAAAGTTTACTTCTCTTCCCACTCGGCAAAAAGACACTGACGTTGCTGCACAAACGGACTTAATTCACAATTCTACTAAGAGTTTCAAATGTAAACAAATGGCGGCTTCGTTAGGCTTAGTTCCACTTAAACAGCTTTGAAATTTTTGATAAATCTACAACTATTGCATACAAATTAACTAAAGCCATAAAAGCCTGAATTGTAACATAAGAAAACAAAATTCAATACTCTTAAACCCCAAAATGCCCAATTTACCAACATATAAGAATAAAAACCTGAGCTCAACGAACCGGATAACAGAGTGGCTGTATATATATATATATATATATGTCATATTTTCAGTAGATGGGCATTGGAAATAATGCAGCTGCGTAATCAGGTCACATCAGAATCCAGGTGTTGTGTTTGCGGAGTAGACTGCAACAAAATTGAAGACACAGATGAATTTTACTTTATAATTCCATATCTTTTGTTTGATATTATGTAAGTGTATTTTTTTTTCTCGTGCTGAAAAGCGGCACTTGACTTGTTTCGGGTTTCTAAGTTGCCTTGGAAACCGCAAACGATTTTTATTTTAAGATTTTGTATTCTACTGTGTGAGAGAATAAGAGTTAAAAATGGTTGTGTGAATACTTTCAAGAGGAAAGTAAATAAAGAATTTTTTTATTATTACAGTCCACTATTAATCAGCGACGTTTCATACATCTTTATTCAATTCAAATGGCCGATCATTTTCCTTTCGACGAAGAGCTCCAATTTATACATCGAATAGCTATTTAAATTAAATAATATTAAATTTTTATATTTTACACACACACACATATATTCTAAATAAAGTTTATAAAATCTTTTAAAAAATCTTCCTCGAATTTCATTAGAGATATATTTCTTATTCAATTAATTCAGTTCTCACTTCACGGCAAAGCAAATATACATAAGAACTCAAAACATCTTCATTAAAAATTCTAAAATACACAAAAGCATAAAACAACAAATATAGTTGAAAAAGCAATTTTACAGTTAAAATTAGAGTTTCTACTCAAAAACAAGAAATTCGGCCAGAGCGCAGGAAGACAGATTTTCGGTGCACAAAATTGAAAATTTATTTTTCTTCCCTCTCGGCAAAACGATACTGACGTTGGTGCATAAAATTCACTATTCCACTAAGAGTTTCACGTAAACAAATGACGGTTCGTTATGCTCAACTCGTCACATAAACTTTTAAAGTGCTGTTAATTCTACAACTACTGCATACAGATTAAGTAAAGGCATAAAAACCTTAACCGAAACATAAAAACCACATAATTCGATCACCTTTAAAGCAAAAAATGCACAATTTACCAACATATTAAAAAAAAAACTGAACCTACCGATCCAGGTAACAGAGTGGGAACTTTTATACTATATATATGTAATATTTCAGTTATTCCAACACATCGTGGGTGAATGGTGAGGCTATTCCATTACACATTTTGGCAGATGGTTGACGAAGCTGGGATGATTGAACCACGGAGAAAAAAATGCGACTCAGGACTTTCACTTTTAACAGCATATCTTTATTTTAATTTAGAGCAGATGATTTTTCCAGATGAAGTTACTAAAATAACTTATTCAGTAATTGAACTACTAGATACGACTAACTTTAAACTTGAATACGTCATAACGTTCTAACAAAGAAAGAGGAGCATAGCGAAGGCCTTAGCAGGACGGAGGCGAGAAGGATCTGTATAGGAAAACTTATGACGCAGCATTTATATGAGGAGGTTATGTAATAGGCGCGAATGTTCCAGAAGGTACTGGTCCAGGGGAAGATCCTGAATTGCAGAAAATTAATTAAAGGTTGCTAGTTCGCAAAGAGCAAAGCCATCGTATTTTTACATATATATA
>KK121903.1:85618-103099 GCA_000611955.2 Stegodyphus mimosarum | reverse complement strand
AAAGAGTGTCTTTCTTAAGTCATTCATGAAGTCACGCTATTCGAGTCTCCTTTTGTCCCAACTTGCGAAGATTCCATTTTTTGCTTCGCACTTTCTTAGCCTTGTGACATGTAAGAATACATTCATCCACACCATAAAGCGGAAAAAAGAAAAAGGTGTTGTGATAATTACCGTCATTACAACATAAGCATTCACAACTGCGGAAAGGAATGCAACGGGCAATGTGCATTCTCAAAAGTAAAACAAAATATTCAACATACGTGAGCGCGCTTGAAATGAGATTTCAAAGCTGAGAAATTTCTCTGTTTGATATGAAAGATATGACAGGAAGCTTATTTGTGTGTAGTTTAAAACCAAACGTCTGAGATTTAATGATAAGAATGACTAAAAATCTCTACATATAATAAAACAAAGTCTGTGTGTGTGTGTGTGTGTCTGTCTTTCGTTCGTGTTGCGAGTAAGCTAATAGACCCAGGGCCACGAAATTTGGTACATAGCTATATCTACACAAGAGCCAGTGCACCTCGAAGCGATTTTTTCGAAATTCGAATTAGAATGTTTTTTATTTTATGTTTTGTGACCAAATCGCGTCATTTTGAGACATAATGGGCTACAGGAAAGCGAGATTTCACTCTATATATTTCATTTTTATATCGTAGTGAAGCGCAG
This sequence comes from Stegodyphus mimosarum, assembly GCA_000611955.2. NCBI lineage: Eukaryota > Metazoa > Arthropoda > Arachnida > Araneae > Eresidae > Stegodyphus > Stegodyphus mimosarum. The sequence goes on along the minus strand of KK121903.1, from coordinate 102,430 downwards.
ACACTTAGCTATTTTACGAACTTAAAATAAATTTCGTATTTCAATAAATCGATTAAATACGAATTTATTTAGGAAGGTGAGCTTAACACCTTTACAGTGGAATTTTTTTTTTAAAAACTTATTTTAAAAAATGTGCTGTTTATTTTCCTTTGATTTTTGGACACGTTGAACTTTAATCCTTTCGACTCCTTTTAAAAAACGAATTTTGGGAAAATAATAATATTTTGTATTTTTTTAAAATTTTTTAAATGAAGCTTCCGAATACACTTCTCACATCTCAGATATTTTAAAATGTATTTTTGGCAACGATTTTCCTTTCTTATTGTTTGTTGATAGATTTTTGATGAAATTGCGTCATTTTGAATAGTTTCATTCTTTTAAAAATTTCGGTTTGGCAACAATTTTTCATCGTATTTCTTATGTTACTGTTTTTAAGAGACTGAAAAGTTTAAGAAATTAAAAAGTCGTTTCTTTTTGCAACGGTAAATTGTTTAATTACTTTATTAGGATAATTAACATTTGTATCAAGGGATATTGCTTATTTAATTGTAATATTATGTTTTAATTATATATAATTTTAATTATAAAAAATTTTGCATGATATTTTTTAATCTGTTTAAGTTCTTAATCTGTTTATACCATTTGAGTTCTTAAGATTTTGCAAAAGGAAGTTCGTTAATTTATTTCTTAGGATAATAAATGTAATATTTAGTAACTTGTAATTGGCAACACTTTGGATACGGAGATAAAAAATAGAACTATCTGGTGTAGCAGTTCTCTGTGATTATACATTCTAAGATTGTAAATAAATTATTTCTAAAAGCTAAAAGTGTACCCTCATAATTTTATAATAAATACATAAAATCTCAAGCTAAGTTGAATAAAATACTTACAAACATTCTGCATTATAAGGCATAATTTCATAACATTAATTTACAGCATAATAATGTCATGAATTTTCTACTTAGATAGGTAATTTTAGCAGAATTATAAGTAAAATTGTTGTATTTTTCTGTGTAATGTAACGCGAGACAAATTTTAAGAGAAAGCTATGCCCGGAAAAGTAAGAGTACAGGGGCATTTAACATTGAGTAAATGGGTATCTCGGTAATTTGGCGAGATATCGCCAAGCTGACAATGGTTTGGGCGACTTATTTTGCCGCCGAATTCGACAAGAAATCGCCAAAAGCCCCAAGTTTGGCGACATTCTGGTCCGGTCACTGTATTACCGTACCATGTATTGAAATTGAATAAACGTAATTGACCACTATGTTAGCTGTAACCGTAATTCCACACTCTTATTGCTTTCCAATAATTTCGAGAAGCAGAAAGTACTAGAAAAATCTCGGCGGTCGGCTGAAACTATTTAAGGCCGGAGAGAAAGCATGTGTTTTCAGTTGTTTAGTCAGTCACTTAGTTGCTGTTGTTCCGAGTTCAGCGTGAAATCGGATTAGCTTTCTCTTTAGATGCGCTTTGCATTGCATTGTGTTTAATTATCTAAGTAGTTTGAAGTGTAACTACTCATTTGAATACAATTTCTGTTCTGAACATATTTCTGCTGAAAATTCCAGAGTTCTGAAATATTTCTTTTGATAAAAACTAATTTTGTTAACCTATTATCGAACTTGTGCATTCAATCTATTACGAACCCGTCCGCATGCAAAATATTATTAAATAAGTTTATATATTGTTTAACAGAGCATATACTATTCAACTGTAAATGACTTCTAATAATATCACAAATATCTCGCAATTTCTCAAAGGAGTAAGTAACCGACTGTAATTTTTTACGTTTGGTCCTTACTATGCCATTAATTTACATAAAATGTTATTGTAACACACACGCAAATATATATATTCCTCAGTGCTAAATATTTGCTTGAGACACTTTCTATTTGTAATAATGGGAAGAGCCTCTGCCAAGAATTCTACGACGTTGTGCATTCATGAATAGTTTTATGCATTAATTAACCGCTGGCTTTAAAGCTCTACTAAGCATATGCACAGACTGAACCGTTCACATGCAGTGCAGAAAATTTCTGACACAACGCTGCTCCATAACCTGTGGTTCCGGATGTTATGCGGGAGTAGCTTGAAACTTGCATACAATAAGCGCAATGTCTGAATTACGTGATTCGATGCAAAATCAGGTGCGTTTAAAAAAAATTTGCAATCTAAAAAAAAACTAAAAAAACAAGGTGGTCGAGAAAAATGACATTTTAGAAAAATTTCGTTACAAATAAGAGTAATGAAATCTGTAAACGTAGGGGAAAAAAAATCTGAAACCGCTCAGATTTTATATTACGTCCAAAAGGGCGCTTTTTTTTAACGTTTTGTCTGTTACCTTTATTTAATAAATATCATGTTCTTCGCACTTAAACCATAAAATTCAATTCAACAGCAATATCACAAAATATTTAAAAATAACATAATTTTAGAATTTCCAATACGCAGTCTCGCATGCTGATTTTCTCGTGCTCCGTAGAGTGTCGCCATTGCTCGCTTTGAAATCGTTGAGTCTGTTAATCAAAAATTATTTGAGGTTTTACAAAATACGAAACAGATAGTAAAACAATTTCCAAATTTGGGCTTCCAGATACCCATGTTCGAGTGGTGGACTATGTTATGTGATGTCTGTAGATGACGTTGTTTTTTCAGAATACGAGAAAGTTACATACATTCATGCAAATTCTTCATTATTTAATTCCTTTAAATAAAATGCAGGGCTCTAATATTTGGTGGCAAACAATCTGAAAAGTGAAACGCCATTTTATAGTAAACAACGCAAAATACCAAAACGAAATTAACAGCCCTTCTGGTCAAATTTCCCCTTTGGGCTAATAATATAATGAAATGCTAAGCTCGATTTCACTTAGAAAGCGGTAAGTAAAACTAATAATTATTGATCATTGATTAATGATGATTATGATGATGATGATAATTAATCAATCTGCTATTGCAGATAATAAACGCAACATTATTTACGAACACTGGCTCATTACTATTTCGGTTTCACATAGCATTCGTTAAAAATTAAACACGGTTGCGGATTTACGATAATAAATGCTGATAAACAAATATTTATGGCTTAGCACTAGCCAATAGCAAATATGTTGAGGTTCTGCGTAAAATCCAGTATTGGATTGAATCGAAACCTCGCAATGAGAGGCGATTAAAAAGCTTAATTAATAAAATAATAAACAAATAAAATATAAAAAGCTTAAACAGTTAGAAATATGCTCATTTGCCCCTGAAACATAGAACGCATTCGCACCGTTTGCCAAATCTGGCTTGATATTTTCCCATTCCGAAAAATACGCTGCGGGTCTTCGCCCCATAATCCCTTCTAAAGACCGAAGAGAAAAGATTCTTCAAAATATGCTGTTAATAATATCCATTAATTTTTAATAATGACAATAAATGTCGCACATTTTTCGTGTTTATTGAGCAGCGAAGCCAATATAAAACATGAGCGACAGAATTAATCAGACATAATATTTTGATAATTACACCATTCGGGGGAAAAAATCTGAAAGGTTTCAGATTTTAAATTACGTCCAAAGGGACGTTTTTTTAACGTTTTGTGTGTTATCTTTATTTATTAAATATCATGTTGTTCGCCCGTAAACCATAAAATTCAGTTCGCGAGCAATATCGCAAAATAATTTTAAAATGAACATATCCTTAGAATTTCCGATACACAGTTCCGCGCGCTGGAGATAAAAAGTTTTTTTTTCGTAGAGTGTTGCCATTGCTCCCTTTTAAATCAATGAGCTTGTTCATAAAAAATTCGTTAAAAGTTTACAAAATATGAAATAGGTAATAAAAAAAAATTCCAAATTCGGGCTGCCAGATGCACATATTCGGGTGGAAACGTACCTTATTCAAAATTGGATGGCTCTAGGTACCGTTGTTTTATCCCATTTGGAGAAATATACATACATTTATGCTGATTCTTCATTATTTAATTTATTTAAATATAATACAGGGCGATAACATTTGGTGGCAACAATTAGAAAAGTTATACAGCCGTTTATAGTGAATCAACAACGCAAAATCGCAGAACGAAAACAATAGTCCTTCAGGGACAAAGCCCCTTTGCTAAAATTTGAATTCGAAACCGTTCTTTTATTTAATCACTGCAAGAACTTGAAAGAGTCTTGACAACAGTTTAAAGCTAGAAAAGATAATTTTAGAATTTGGAGTTTAGTAATAGTAAAAATTAAATAGAATTTATGTACATTCTTTTTAATCTTTTAGGTGCTACATTCCGATTTTGTTTTCCTAACTTTATTCTCGATGGTCCTCAACTCGAGATGGATAATATAGCTAGGAGTTTTATAAAATATACACGCATAATATAACTTTCACTTAAGTGTATATTATTATATGTTTCTATTTAATAATTTTATTAATCATATATAAAAGTACTTTCATTTATCCATCCAACACAGATACAATTCTACGTATTTACTTCTGGTGTAAATTGCAGTTTGCACCTTTGTGTTTTATTTACTGCCTTTTAAGTACATAATTTGTTGACTTAAATATATCAAAACAGTTTTTGAAGGTTAATATTAATTATATGTGAGTATAGTTATGCCATTCTATTTTTTCAAGGGTTGAACTTTCATTTTCATTGTAACGTGGATATCTGTGGATTTAATTCTTGCTCTAGCAGCGCGGTAAAGCTGTATATTCTACTGTTAAGGCAGAAAGCCTTCAAGGACTTTGTAGTAGCCAATAACCTAACATATAATTTATCTCCTTTAGTAATAAAATGCGTAGTTAAAGTATGTTATATACTGATTTCTTTTGCAAATGGATAAACTTTCTCCAGTTGGTTTGTAAGATCTCGCTGGCTCAACTTGTCAGAGACTGGAGTAGTGATGGCGGCTATGTGTAAAATTATACAGAAACGTAAAAAGGGGTTAGAACCCTTTTTATTTTTTTCTTTAAAATGACAAATACGTCTACTTGACGTTCAAAAACTGCGCCAACTCGGCGGTAAACTAAAACAGAACGTAAAACTGAAAGTAATAACTAGATGACGATTATCAAACACTACCGACGAGGCTCAGATCCTAAACTAACCGCGTTTTTAATTACCGTTGAGATTTCAGCAAGATTTCTGATTAAACAGTTGAAAATTAACACTTCTGCAAAGCTAGGCACACAGGCCGACATGCGCTGATCTAATAATTCTACCGAGCAATCTCTCCAGCGTAGCTTCAAAGCAAGACTCTCACACTCTGGTTTCGTCTACTATTTAATTCAACTAGCTTCCGCTAAATTTGAATAAACTGAGCGTGCTATTAAAATTTACATACTCTGGCACGGGCATTTCTAGGGGGAAATGAAGGCTAAACAGAAAAGGTAAACTTAAAATAAATGTTAGTTAAAATAAATATAAACCCTACAGGTTGATTTTAACATTTGCGCACTTCTGAACTTCTCTTGCAAACTGGTAAAAGGCAGAGAGCCCTCGAGTGCTCTGTCGTAGTAAACAACCTAACATATGATTTATCGCCTTTTGTAATACAGAGTTAATAATCAACTTAAGCTATACATCAGATTTCTTTCACAAATAGGTAAACTTTCTCTAGTTGACTATTTTTACATGCTTGTTCGCTTCTGTACTTCTTTTGCAGATTGGTAAACTTTCAGCTATTTTATATACAGAAACTGCCTGACTGTCTATTATAGAAATTTACAGATAGAATTATAATTTATTATAATGTATTAAAAAAATTTGAAAAATCATATTTTTGCAATGTTAAGACCCAATTTTTGTTCCTTTAGCGTCACCACAAAACAGCACGTCAAATAAGATCATAGCCTCTATCTATTCATCTGCCCTTCTTTCCTTTTCCATATAACTATCTGCCGCCATTCAATCAACACACCATCTCAGAATTTCTTGAAAAAAAATGGACGAGTCCTGGCTGTTGACTGACATCCTTCCGAAAAAACAGGCAAAACGTCCTCCTCAAAATTAGCTGAACGTATATTAATTGCTAGGAGGCAAATCTTAGAAAGTGTAAGAAAGCACCCATTTAAAAATAAAATACAAACTGAGTACTCTCCGTGACTCAAAACACGATATGAAGCGATATAAAGCAGATGAAAAACGCTTAGGTGAATACAATCTAAACCTGATGCATATTCAGATATCGATTAAGCTGCAGATAGCTACGAAGAATCGGATTCTGGTATTGATTCTGAAGGAAAGCGATGAATAAGATAATTGTTATGTAGAATAAGTAAGTATCATTGTTGTTAGTAAATTGATTTCGATATAGTAAAAGATTTCGTAAGCTTATTTTTATCATTTACAAGTATTATCTGGTTTTCATCAAATCAAAACAGTTATAACATCTTGAAAGGGTGTTACTGTTTCCAATTAACAGTTTCTCTTTACATAAATAAAGATTGAAATTTATTGCTAATCAACGAGGCCTAAAAGTGTTTTCGTTTATTTTCCAGTTTATAAAAGTATGTTACTCATCAGAGTAATAAAGTGAGTATTTAAAAGTAATTTTATCTGTACTTCTTAATAAAAATTTTGGAAAAAGGGATATTTTATATCATTAATGTAATAAATAAAATACATTTCTAACAATATACAATATCCAAATGCAAAATCCACCTCCGGTCTTTAAAACTGTTCGCATTGAAAGTAATACTATTTTTACTTACGCACAGATCACAATACTCTGTGTATATTTCTGTTTTTTAAAATTTTATTCAAACGCAACAAATATGCTTTTAATACCTTAAGATTCTCCATCGAAGAAGTAGGCAGTTTTTTACTGGACAGCTGCGGTACTTACAGCCACTAAATGTTAAATACACATAGCCTTCCACACGAATATATGCACTTCGAAGCCCGAATTTTGGGAATCGAATTTGGTTTTATTTATTTCCTAATTCGTGCACAGTTAATGAATATTTTTACAAATTCACCAATTTAAAAGCAATGTTTTGCCACTCGAGGAAACGTTAAAATATTTAAATTTCAAATATTCTAAGAAAACTCAGCGATTTAAAGAAATGCTTTGCTACTCGGTAAAGCGAAAGAATTTACATAACAAACTCGGCTTTTCGAATTTGCTCAACAAATTCGGAGATTAAAAAAATATACATATATATATATATATGTTGTTACAGCTTGAAATAAAAATTTTTTATCTTCCACATGCCAATGTGTTGCTATTTTGGAAAGCGTAAGATATTTAATTTTTCTTTAAATGAATCTGCCCGTAACAGATCAACAAACTAATCCATTTAAAAGCAATCAACGCAGTTATTCTTTATTGTTATTAATTAGAAGCTGATCCCTTAAAATTACACTAACTGGATTCATTATTAGCCCAAAAGGGGCTATCAGTCTCGAAATCGGATTTTGCGTCCAATCACTATAAATGCGCCGTTTCACTTTTCTTTCGAGTCTGCTGCCATTCGGCAAAATGTAAGATATTTATCTTTCAAATTCAATCTTTCTGTTATGGATTAGCAAACTAAGCTATATGAAAGCAACAGATGCAGGTTTTAAGAATATTCGTTTCTTACTTATGAATTGGATCGATTTAAAAAATAAAAATGCATTTAATTCAAGATCTATAGAATTAAAAATATTCAATAATTTCACAGAATTACGTTATATATTTTTTTATTACTTAGATCACATTTTGTCAAACTTTAAGGAATTTTTTATTAGCAAATTCAACGATTCGAAAGCGAACAGTGGCAACACTGTATAGAATAAAACATTTTTATCTCCAGAATAAACATTTTTATCTCCATTTTTATTTTTATCGAGAGGGGCTATCGGAAATTCTAAAGATATGCTGTTTCGAATATTTTGTGATTTTGTCGTTGAATCGAATTTTATGTGACCTGAGGTTGAAGAATGTGATATTTAATAAGTAAAGCTAACACACAAAAAGCTAACAATAAAAAGACAAAAAAAATATTTTGCAAGCCAGCTTACTGAGAAAAACTAACATTAATACGATGAACTGAGAAAGAATGAAAAAAAAATAGAAAAATGTTTATGCCGACGCTTAACAGTGCATCGGGAATTCTAAACATGTTCTGCTAAGCTGCTTTTAAAATTTTTGTGATTTTGCCCTTGAATTGCATATGACGTAAGTGCGAAGAAAACGAAAGACAAAAAATAAAAGAGAGGTTAGCAGGAGTGAGTGTAACAGCAAATTGATAGATTGCAAGCTCAGGGATAGGGTAAAAAACCCTTTTTGGGGGGCGGTTAAAATCTGAAACCTTCAGGGTTTTTTTTTTTTTTTCTAAATAAGTATTTAAGGCAGCTGGCCACGCAAACGGCTGTTTAGTTTAAAACGCGAAAAATTCTCATCGGTGCGAAAGAAAACTGGAAAATGCCGGCAAAGCTACCTTGCAATGCACTACAGATTTGATTTGAGAAATTCTTTGAAAACGTTCGATCTCTTTTTCCCTAATATTTCCCCTTAATTATAACGAGTAAGTGTTGTTGTTGTTTCTAATCCCCTTGGGGCAGGAAAGCCTACACCAAGTCCAAGAGACCTTGCCGCATAAGCAAATCGCTGACGTCGTCCTGCTCAGCCGACAGCTGTCTCAGGGAGACACGATTAAGTGTAAATATTTAAATCGATATGGTAGCGAAGTTTTCTAAATTATATTTGGAGGAAACAGATATGAACATAAATATTTTGCGAAGTCAACTAAGCGATTTAATTCAAATAAAGCAATATTACTCGAAGACAAAACTGGTCGATCGAGTAGTATGATTGCAGTACGCGTATGTGCAGATGAATGTAATACACGTTAGAAGTTTGTAATCCTGTCTTACTGTGGAAACTTATCATTTAAGGGTATAAGATTTATCTTTCAAATTAAAACTGTACATTGCTTATTAAAACCAGAAATTTGAAAACAATATACATTGTTCTCAATATTTTAAATTAAAATTTTATTTTTTAGTAATATATCTAATTAACGATGCATCTAAATTCATTTAATTGATAGTATATCTAAATAATATAATTTATAATATATCTATTTAATAATTTTCAGAAAATTTGTTTCATAAGATAAATTAATGAAAGATATTTCTAACACTGTACGTTACACAACTGCAAAATGCTGCTCTGTCTAACAGTGAGTTAGTTTATTTGCAGACTTCTAGAGAAATTCAGTGTTATAACAAAGTTTCTAAGAAAAAATCCACATGAATTGCTCCTGATTTGTATTTCAATTTCAAAGCACGAAATTTTAATAAAGTCCAGTTAATTAGTTTCTATATAAATAAATTCTTCTCATTAGCCCAAAGGACAGTTAGCTCAGAAGGACTATTAGTCTCGAAACGGGATTTTGCGTTGAATCATTGTAAAAGGCTGAATTACTTTTCAAATTGTTGCCACGAAATATTAACGCACTGCATTATTTTAAAAGAAATTAAATAAATGAGAATGTGTATGAATATAGGTATGTTTTTCGTATTGTGAAAAACAACGGTACCTAGAGCCATCAAATTTTGAATAACGTAACCCTCCACCCGAACGTGGGCACCTGGAAGCCCGAATTTTTTATTTCGAATTTGTTTTATTATCTTCCCATTTTGTAAAACTTTATCGAATTTGCAATTAACAAACTCAATGATTTCAATGCGGGCAATGGTAACATTGTGGAGAAAAAAACATTTTTATCACCAGCCCGCGAGACTGTCTGTGGGAAATTCTAAAAATATGCTGTTTTTTAATATATTGTGTTATTGCTGTTCAATTAAATTGTTTGTGGTTTAAGTGCGAAGAACATGATATTTAATAAATAAAGGTGAACGCACAAAACGTTAAAAAACGCCCCTTTGGTAGTAATATAAAATCTGAAATCTTTATAATAAAAAAATATTAAAAATATATTTATTAATATATTTTATATATTATTTATATATAATTTATTTTTGTAATATATTTAAAAAATTTTTTAAAACAATTTCAGATTTTATATGTAATATATTTAAAATTGTTTAAATTTTTTAAATATATTACATATTTGGAACTTTAAGTTTTTAAAATTTTTTTATTTAAAGTTATATTCAAACACTGAGCGCCTGAATATCTATTTCTTGGATTGTTGTCAGAAACCCATGGCTCCAAATTAGGATGAACCCAATAAAGCAGGCAATATGGCAGTTTTTATGCGGTAAAGTGAAAATGCACAAAATATTAACTTTTACAAATGTCTTTTACTCAGAAAGTTGCAGTCAGTTAAGTCATTCTTTATTACATTCAATATATTTTAAAGATTTTTTTTAACAATTATTATATTAAGTATATTCTATTACACGATAAATAAGGTGATATGAGGTAAATTCTATTGCATGATAATTAAGGTCATATAACAAAATTCTTAAAATGATATAACCCAAATTATATTCGCTCAAAGAGAAATTATTGATTTTAAAAGTAGTAAAAAAAATTTAGTTTCTTTGTGTGCAAAAGATACAAAATTTCCGCGAACAGAATTTGAAATTCATTTCCTCCGTATTAAAGTTTCTTCTGACATAGCACATATATTTTAATATATGCATTTTCACCATCACGAATTGTGCTAGATTGTTAAAAGCGTTGTTATTATTTGTAAAGAAACAAAACAAACTTACTTTTCATGTCAAATGCTCTGTTTCCAAACCCGTAGTTCAACACCTTTTTGCCATCAAAAAGTCCAAAATGTATGAGACCTTGAAATCTATTAGTTTCATGATCCAGTAAACCTGTATCACGAATACTTATATTCAATCCAGTCCTCACCGGTTTCACTACAGTCCATTCTTGGGTCAACATGGCGGCACAAATTAGAGCAAACGTCACTATGTTTATGAGACACACCACACAAACTAAACATTTTTTAACATTGTCCATCGGAAAGTACGAAGGAATCATGATTGATAATTTCTGGTCGAATTCTTCATCACATTTGATGAATTTTATATTGGTACGTAACAGAAATCCTTGCCTTTGTAGTCCATGCTATCTCTCAAGTCTTCTTTCAATATATGATAAAGTTCTGAAAATAAAGGAATGAATGGATCATAAGAACAAGAATTGTTTTATTTTTGTAATAATTTTAAAACTCACTGCACCTCAAGAAAACATTCGTAGAATTTATATCGACATGAATTGCTTGTGGTCAAACAAAAATACAAATTTGAGGTTTAAAATTCTCCAAAATGAAAGTTAATTACATAGAAAAACAGTTTTTATTTCGCCACAAAATTAGCAAGGTCTTTTTTGTTTGTTTTGTTTATCAAATTTTAAATCTGCTAACTTGACAGCATTTAAAAATATGTTATTTGAATGGAAAAAATATAGTAAAATTTTTTTAGTTAGTAACAGAATGCATTTATACAAAATTCGCAAAAACTACTACATTTATAATGTAATGAGAGGAAGTGGTCATAAGGTGAAAGTGACTACAATAGAATTATTTACAAACACAAGATGAATTGCATTTCATGGAAAAATATTGTCTTTTAGTGGTATATAAACTTTATTAGGAATAATTTGGTTTACTTTTATTTGCTTATGCCTCTCAAATCTATATATATATAAAGAAGAAAGTCTGTTTGTTCGTTCGCTAAATAACTCAGTCACTACTATAGCTATCGTCACCAAACTTTCTACCATTTTTTTCTGGGTTCTGGAAAAAGTCAACGTCCACTTTTTTCCAAAAAAAAAGTTGTTAAAATCAGAGATAGTAATTAAAAATTCGGAAGGACAATAATTTTCGCCCTCATTTTTTGGAGTGGCAACAGTCTCGCAAGCTGAAGATGAAAATCTGCTTTGTTTTGAAAGTTGTTGCACCTGCTCGCTTTCAAATCCTAGAGTTTGTTAATAAAAAATTTCGAAGTTTTACGATGAAATAAAAATAGCATTGCCAAACATTAAACCTCAGTATAAAGATAGCATTGCCCATGCACCCTCAGTATTTACTTCTTTGTATGAAGCAAAAGAAATATTGTAAATTCGTGGGAAGCCCTTTCGACTATTCTCATCTTCGTACGAGTTTAATTAGCCGAAATATTAATTAAAAACTCTGAAAGTACTAACTTACGTACTCCTTTTCCCGAGTGGCAACAGTGTCGCGCGTTGGAGATAAAAATGTTTTATTTCGAAAAGCGTTGCTACTGCTCGCTTCCAAATAATAGAATTTGTTAATCAAAAATTTGTTAAGTTTTACAAAATCTATACATATAAAGAAGAATGTGTGTTTGTCTGTTTGTTCGCGTTATTGGCTTTTGATCAATTATCATAAAGATTTTTGGCCACACTTAATCTACTAAAATTGAATATAAGTGTAGTATCGGATGGAATTTCAGTTTTTACAACCATTTGATTAGAAAGACGAAAATCATTAAAAAATTCGTGCCTTGCTGCTGATAATAATGAGAAAGAATTGGCTTATTTTTCTATTTAAATTTTTTATGTGGGTTCCATATCGCATCAGACTGAAAAATGTATGACTATGAATCGTATTTTTTTGCATCATTATTAGAGAAAGATTACAGCGGTATCGTTTTCTCTGTCGTTAGATGCATTACTCTCAGTCTAACTTCCTCTAATAGTTAATAAAGTAAAAATATACTCAAATAATTAAAAACCGAACTGAGTTTATATCAAGAAAATTTTTTTTCAAAGAAAGTTTTTTTTTCCCTAATGGCAGGCACAAGTCATCATAGACGCTGGCCACTCCTAAGGCCGGAAATAGTGGTCACTCTATTATGGCGGCACCTAATAGGTAGGCTTCTATACCCTCCTATTAAGGGATAGGTAATTTACATCATGCCTTCTTCGGGATTCTAAATAGGGTCCTTCGGTACGGCAGTCAGAGTTGTAAGGTATATTTTAATTTTATAACAGTTATTTTAATTTCGAAGTCTTTCATATCAATTCTTATTCCTTTATTATTTATTATTCATTATTATTATTTATCTTTCCTATTCAGTTTACAACTCCCTACCAGAATGAGTGTTTAGAATCGCATTAAATGCAAATGAGTTAGAAGAAATATTTAAGGAAGGTTTCCACTAACTTCGATAGAGATGCTAGGAGTCCTGCTGCGCGTGTTTGCCGTCTGGCTAAGTCATTCTTGAAGCTGTTACTCTCGGCCGTACTTTACGTGCCTTTTGATATTCACCGGCTAGTTTAATTTAAGGGCCAACTACGTTAGATAATTGTGTTTAGCTAAGTCTCATTTTAGTTAATTATAGTTTAGTTTCTTATTCAGAGTTAAAGCCCGAGTAGAGGCCTTCTGTAAGTCCAAGAAAGGGCCCACCCTTATTCTTATTTGAATGAATAAAGGGTATTTTAACTTTTCTTGAGTCTACGTCTTAGTTGTTCTGTACTCAGCGATAAGTCGCTACATAGTTTACTAGGTTCCTCGACGTTCATCTTAGACAAAAGGAGGGAGCCTACAGAGTCACTAACCACTTTCCCGTCCAGGCGATTTTTTTCAAAGAACTTACATTTTGCATAGGCTTTTACGCCTGAAACCAATCTGTTTCTCCAAGTCTTTTGTTTCTCTTACTATCCTAACATTCACAAACCATACCCGTTCCATATCTAAGCCATGATGAATTTGCATTTCTATCGAGTTCATCTGCAAGCATTTTCTATATTAATTTTTAAAAGTTTGAAGTCGTACATATTTCATAAATAGCAGAATCATGGTGCATAAATCACAGCCCATTTTATGAAGGCCACCAACGGACGAATAAGTAAGTTCACTGGGCAATGATTTCACCTAGGCTCAAATCCCAGGTAAAGGGGAGCTACATGGGCATTTTTGTGATTTTTCTCATATGCAGTGTGGATATGAGATAATTTTCTTTAGAAAGCCTCCCACGAAGACATCCCTGCACTCAATAAGGTAGGCTTAGTGTGCTCTGCCATAATCGATTAAGCCAAGGAAATAAAGAAACTGCTTCTTCTCAAAATAGCAGTTTCGTATATTCATAATTTTAGCATGAGTGCTTTATAACTGTCCTCTTTACTTCCCTGTACGACGTAAAGGATCTACTGTAATCGCGAAACATTTTGGTTCTCAAATTCCACAGGAAATATAGAATCTGAACATTCTTGAATCCATTTGGATTAGTTCCGTTGTGGTGGCTATAAGTACGTATATCGCATAACTCTGATTAACAACGGAAATATCCATTTTGACCATCGGAGAATCCCTTTTGAGTAGTTTCGGCGTGACGTCTGTACGTAGAACGTAGCTTGCCTAACTCAACGATTAGCCGTAGAATGTTCAAATTCTGTGCACGAAACTCCTATAACATCGAGTTCAGTACCTCTCTTTTCTATTGCAATCGCCAATGCCAAAAAGGCATTTTACTCGAAGTGTTTCTTGAATTTTTCGCATACCTAAAAAACGATTCGTCGTAGAATGTTGAAATTTTGTATACAGGGATACATCTAGTTTTGCACTTCTTTTTTTTTTTTGATTCCAATTAGCTTTTTCAAAAGCCCACTTTATTCCTGATATTTCTTGAATTTAATTGTATTAATTTAATTTTGTATTTAACCATCACACGATTGGCAACAGTACTACAATCAAAAGACATGCGGACGCTGGGTATTGTATAATTACATAAATAGTGGATGTATTACCTATTACAATATGTAACGGATTGAGATTAATAACCGGCCTGAAAAATATTCTTTAATCGGCCCATGCATCCTCAGCATTTACTTCCTTGTGCGAAGCAAAAGAAATATTGTAATCGCGAAAAATTTCGCTTTTCAGATTTCGATGGAAATAACCATTTTGATTAGTTACGTCATGACAGCTGCATGTGCGTATATCGTATAATTCAAAAAAAAAAAAAAAGATTTGCCGCAAAATATTGAAATTTTGTATTTGAGACTTTTATAATATTACACCACTATAACTGTGTTATAGTTTATAACAGTACACCTCACTTTTTGTTTTCGTTTTTATTTTGCTCGCGGTTACATGGTAACAATTTAGAAAACAAAGTATTAGATAGATAAAAAGACTTAACATTTATTTAAAGAGTAACGAAGGAAATTTTACACTATCCTAATATATCAAGTAAGATTGCTGATTGTATAAATATTGGATATTAGTAAAAAACTAATATTTTAGCAACCGTGTAACTATCCACATTATTAAAGAATTGGAGGATTGTATCTCACTTTCAAGTGAAATAAGTTTAAAGGAAGTGTAGCAAAAAATACGTTTAATTTAATAGGCGTGTAAGGGAAGTCATGTGGTGTCCACATAAGTTGATCTACTTTTTTACATTTTCCCCAAAACTGATGCATAAAAGTAAAATTGAATGTAGTTTTAAAACAGGATGGCCCGAAAGTCTGGCTTTATAGAGCTCAGTTTTACAGAAGTTGTTCAAAATAACTGCCATTATTTACAACATACATAGTCAATTGATACTGTCCCTGCAATAATGCACGTCCAGGTATAACAGTAAAATCAATCTGAAAGTAAGCGTCATAGATGCTGCAAATAACTAAAATTCTAGCCATTACGGAGCCATTCAGAACTATAATAGTTAGCTCATTGGCTAATTTCGGTTAAGGTCTAAGATCCTGTTACTCCTGGAAGGATACATTCATGGAGGGTTTTTAGAAGAACCAAAAACAGTGAAAAAACAGAAAAGTCTTATTAGAAATTGGTGATAAAAGACGAAATATGATAAGATATGGACAATTCAAATTTCATTGATTTTATTCCTGATGTTAAGAGTTATGTACAAAATTCGTCAAACTTGAAGTGACTATACAAAACCATTATCCGTTAAGCAAATTTTCAATAAAATAATTACATTTGTGCAAAAC
Organism: Stegodyphus mimosarum; assembly: GCA_000611955.2. Classification (NCBI taxonomy): domain Eukaryota; kingdom Metazoa; phylum Arthropoda; class Arachnida; order Araneae; family Eresidae; genus Stegodyphus; species Stegodyphus mimosarum. Next base: position 86,552 of record KK121903.1, on the reverse strand, counting down.
TTTAAGCTGTAGCTTTCAGATTTGTGAGCCGTCAAAGTATATAGTACAAAAGAACTTGATTTTGAAAGTAAAAATAAGGAATATGTAAGTTTAAAAGGACAGATATTAAATTTTCATTACGGAAAATAAATTTTTGAATACTAACAGGGAATTAAACTGTTTTCATTCGGATACATATGTTATTAAACAACGTAATTTCCATCTTAAAATTAGGAAGGGGTGAACAAAATTTTCATTTGCTAAAATGAAATTCTTATACTAATTTCAAAACACACACTAAAACTCATACTTTAGCTGTAGTTTTGACTCAAAATTTAACCTTAGTTTGGTGTTATTTTTATAGAAATACTCTACACGTTTTGGAAGAATGTGACATAGGCACTTTTCTTCAAACAATAAAAATATTAGGATTAAGTAATATTTAACAATGTACAATATACTAATTATACTTATTTTAACACAATATAAATAACGTCAAATAATTTCAATATAGCATAATATAAGAATAACGTCATTTTGCATTACTAACACCAGTTATTGCTGCTATCAGAGCGCATTTATTTATATATATAGAGAGAGAACGAGAGAGAGAGTTATATATATATATATATATAGTTTTAATAGTTATAGATTAAATTTATTTATTTTATCAAATTGTATTAATATATGCATATAAAAATTTAAACGTTTGTTAGCTTGTGTTAGTTGAATAGTTTTATTTGCTACCTATACACAAAACATATTAGATAAAATTTAGAGTATTATTCTTGTCATGTAACACTAACAATAACCTCATCTGAAATAAATTATTAAATTAAAAGTTCACAAATATAAATTTTTATGATAGGATATTTAATTAAAAGTGCAAAAATTTAAATTCGATGAGAAGCTTCGAAAAATGCATGTTTTAATAAGATTTAAAAAATTGTATGTG
>KK121903.1:62325-85605 GCA_000611955.2 Stegodyphus mimosarum | reverse complement strand
ATGTAAGATACGTAAAATTAAAACATTATACCTTTTATGTATTATTTAACTTAGCTTGAAACGTTTAAGACTTCGTAGATTTTACTTTTGTTCATGGCCGAAAATAAACGAAGGAAAAGATCTTAATATGCTTTTATTGAGCATTTAATTCGATATAAATGTTGGAAAAATTATGTTTATTAATTTAGTTTAATAGTTTAAATTATTCAAATGAAACTCTACCTTTAAAGAAGTTTGTTTTTATAGTTAATAATATTTTAAGGCAATTTTTAACAATTATAATATTTATAACAAAAAATTATAACATTTTTCATTTATAAATTGAAAGAATTAGAATATTCAGTTATAATGTTAATAATTCAGTCAATTTAAAACACTCAAAGTTAATTTTTTAGTAATTAAAGAAATATATCAGCAATATTTGGATAATTTGGTATGAAACTTACTTCTTTCTTTAAGCACCATTCTTTTCTGCGAGTTCCAAAATGTTAAAAACCACTTCGTTACTCCACGATAAAAGGTGACAAATATTTCTCTTATAGTCATATATTTAAACATTTCAAAAGTAAATTTTTATCACTGTAATAGAATGCAAATCTGTCTTCGCATGGTATCATAACTGCCTTCCAAATACCCTTCTCACATTTTAACAAAACTACTTTATTAAGTGATGCTAATTCCACAAATCAAAATCTTAATATAAATATTTAAAATTTCTTTTTCTTATATAGAAATAACGCAGAACAGTTTTCGCAAAAACTGAAAACTGTAAATAAACTTTCCTATGGAAATGACAGTTTATTTTGATTATTCTAAATAGAACTTTTCAGAAGCCTTAAGCGCAGGTTTACCATTTTGCAACCACGACCATTTGCCACCTGCCGGTTTGTGACAACTGTCAAACTGAATGGAAGATCGTTGCGCACCACGTGACAAAATTTTCCACTCACTAACAAAAACAAAGCAACAAAAAAGTCGAAAGCGACTGGCGGAACTCAGAAGATCAAATGAACGATCGCTGCTTCATCACATTGTTCTTGCACCAGACAATACTGTGAAATACGAACTGGAAGGCAAGTCTTGTTGATCGGAAACCGTGTCAAGTGATGTGTGGGTGCTGTTTTTATTCTTTCTCTCATTTCTCTATCTCATTTTCGAGCGAATACCTGTTTGAATTCGGTTCGGACCGCCCCGATAAAAAACTTTCCACCTTGTCTAGTCTAGTTGGGAGAATCTTGCAAAAAGGCAGATGGAAGACTACTATAAACCGGTTTTTTTTCCCTCGAGAGTTAATCAAAAACGATGCATTCATGAGTTCGCTGTATTAAGTCAAAGGGTTATTTTCAAATTTTATTCTATTTTTGGTATGTGCCACATTTAAAATAGTAAAATCTGCATAACCAGTACCACCTTATTCCTTTTTAACCTTCATTTCTATTAGGAGTCCGAAAAGCACTCAGCTCTTAAAACAATATTCTAATGAATAACTGAAAAGGAAATGTGTGTAATGAGGTCATAATTTGTTTGTTATTTATTTGTCTAAAATGAAAATGGGAAAATAATTTGCGTCTTCTTCAATTCACACATTCTAGAAGTTAAAATTAAAAAATATGTATCTTCTATCAATTAAAATCAAAAACCTTCGGCTAATTAAAAAAATTCTGAACTATTCGCATAATATTTTATACTTGAATTATAGAATCTGAAAATCATTTATTTCCCCTTAAGTTTGTATTACCGGAGATAATAAAGATTTAATTCTTCAGCGTCAAATAAGGGTTTGAATATTCCCCTCCTCCAGTATATATATAAATATTTATATTGGAGAGGAGTTTCACACCGATACCAACAAACTTGCTAAATATATCTTTGAAGACAGAAGCAGCCAATTCGCATTTGCCAAGCGAAAAGTGAAATTTGACTACGCATTCAGAAGAAGCGTGGGAAAATGTTAAAAAGGTTTCGGTTCTCAATAGAAATCTTACTCAGTGATTGAGTAAAAGGCATCTGCATTGCAGTGTCATGTAAGTACCTCCGATGTAGTTTAATTTGAAATGATGCAGTTTAGGTTGATATATTAAATTTTTTTACTAATTTTAGGACAGGAAGGGAAAATCCCAAACTGAAAGAAAAACTAAGCGGGTCTATTACCAATCAAAATTAGAAGTTTGCTTTACATGTTTTTAAGATACAATACTTAAATAACTAAACTAAAATTTGGGGGTTAACCAAAAGAACACACATCAAAATTGGAGAAAAAGAGAATAAAACAATTCAGTAAAATAACAAAATAAAAATAATATAATAAAACAAGTAGTTGAAAATTCTTTGGTCTTCTTAAAGGAACAGCCAAAAAATTTTCAATACAGCCACGTTTCTGAAGTGTATCTGGATGGTTATGAATTCATGAAATAAATCAAAAGAAACAAAAATAATTAATTAAAATAATAATGCCATAATTTGTTTTCTATAATACAAATAAAGAATGAAATAAAATAAAGTATAAATTAAAAAAAAAACTTCCTTAAATCGTTTTGATAAATCATCAAGCTATAACACGCTCCGACGTCATTCAGAACAAAAACGCTGTATAAAGTTCAAACAGTATAAAATAAGAATACTCGAAATTAGAAAATAGGTAAACGATTGATCAGATTAGAAGGAAAAAACTAAACAAATATTTTTCAAAACTGTTAAAATACTTAAAGTCAAGATTTAAGGAAATGAAACTAAAAAAAAGTTTTGAGAATAGTAGGTTATTACCCCGAAGAGTGAAGTATTTCAACAAACAAAAGGCTTAAAATTAGTGAAATGAATTAATGGGGAATGATGAATAGTTAATGAAAATTCTTTTGAGAAATTGTGACTACGAAAAAGTAATAGAACTCAAAATCCATTCACATGATTTTAAATTAAATATAATGGTCAAATTAAATGGAATAAACAAAATTAATATTTTTCCCAGAAATTAAGAAATTTCAAAACTGCTAAAGCAAAACCAATTAAATTTTTAAAGTCGAAACCTAAGAAAATGCAGTAAGTTTAGTTTCGTTTAGAATGGAATTCCTAAAATGGGAAAAACTTGTAAAGGCAAAAGGCCTCAGATTAGCAAAAAGAAAATATTCACGAATAAATTGAATTAAATGTATTAGAAATTGAAAGGAAAAAGAAAATTAAAAACCCATGTAAAGTTGTTCCTTGGATCTAGTGATCTTTCAAGTCAAGGAGATCAGTTTCTAGTCAAAGGAAAGAAAGGAAATGATGTTAGGTGTCGAATGGAGTTGAGCAGTAGGAGGGAAGTTTGAACAAATGGAAAATAAAAACTGGAGATTTGAGTTAAGTTGGAAACAAGTCGCCTGCAAAAAGTAAAAAAGTGAAATAGGGGAAAGTGTACGCGCAGAGATAAAATTAATAAAAATACTGAAATTAAATGTTTCGGAAGGTTTCCCTGTATTTAATGCTGTAAATGTAAACATAAAAGTGGATTTATTCTTGTATTTCATTCGATGGTATGAGTTATTCTTTAGGAAATTATAATTTCGCTTAACAATGTGCGATCTGTACTTACCGAATGTTTAAATAATCACATAGTTTGACCATCCAACATTTTATGGATTTGCAATACGCTATTTTCTAAGTAACTTTATTAAAATTGTAAAATAGTCATATAATATTAACGCAGTTACAAAGTTTGGACTCCCAAGAAACTCTCAGTTGAGTGTTAAAGAACATTGCTCATAATATTGTGGATAAAAAAAATTGTTTCTCAAATTTCTGCAAAACTCTGCATTTTAGCCAGGCTTTTGGAATTTAGTTTTCAAAAAGAACAACAGTTTCTTAAACATAGACAAACTTTTATCGAGGAACTGTACACATGAGTTTTCACGAATGGAGTATGGAAACACTAACTAATATAGTCACTTAAATACTGTTGTGCATTTTTGTAAATGTTTGTATTTATTTGTTTGCTTAAAGTTTTATTGTATTTTTATACTGTTATGTTTTATTTACTTATTTACCTCCCTATTTATTCGTACAATTCTAATTCTGTATTTACTTATTCACTATTTTGTTTAATTGTGAATTTTCTATTATGCTGTGCATTTGTACATGTTTATTGCATGTATAATATTGTAGATACTACTTTAATTCTGAAGCGATTAATATTAGAACAGCTGAAGTAGAAGGAGAGCTATAGTCAACTGTCCTGCTTTTTGCCACGAATTTTTTTTTTTTTTTTTTTTTTTTTTTTTTTTTTTTTTTTTTTTTTGCAGGCTGGTGACATTTGGGGGTTCCTCGCCAACTTGAAGACTTTCTAGACATTTCCAGAAAATGTGTTTTCCATCACTAAGAATGACTTTTCTTGAAATTTTCAAAAATATTAATCCTCGTCCTTTATCAATCATATAAATAAGAGGTTGCAAGCAGAAGTTTGCTTTTGTGATTCTTTTGCTAGAGAGCCTCTTGCTCTGTAATTACTGCCTTACGCACTATTCTGTGAGTTTGTTTTGGAATCTGTGATATTCCTCAAATGTTCACAATACTTTCTCTTTATCTCTATTTTATTCTCTTCCTAGAGCTATTTATAAATTGCTTGTCTTGTGGTGCGAACTGCTATTTATCTCAATAAGGATTCAAGTCTTTCTATTCATCTACCCTAGTTACATAAGGACTATACGGACACACACAGCAATATCCATTTAGCGTAAAGATATTCATACAACCCATTGCCTTTTTATGCCGACTTTTTATTCTAATCATCACAGCGATGACAACCCAAAATGCTATACGCTAGTGCCGTTTTGATATCATTTTTATTGCTGCAGTTTCCCTTCCTTGGATAATCAATCCATTTGTCAGTTTTATTTATTTATTGTTTACATTAAGCTTGTCTTATTTATATCCTATACATTTGCTTCTTACTTATTCTGTTCTATTTTTTATCAGATTTACATTTCGTACTTTTTATCTTATTTATCCTATGATTTTTTTATCTTATCATATGTTAACTTTCATATATCAAGCCACTTGCTAAAAATAATTAGAAGTTCTAATATATAAAGCATGTTTCATTTTTAAAGTTCCAACGGTTTAATAGCAAAGACACGAAAGATTTCAAATGATATTTTATGACTGTTGCCACACAGCAAAAAGGAAAGAACAATGATTTTATTAAGCGACACAACAGGCGCCACCGTTCAAATCGTGATGTGAATAAGGACAAGTTGGTTATTTACTCGTAGAAAGTGACCATTATTGAAAGAGTTTTGAAAGCGTTATGTATTTTAGCTTCTTTTTATGACATTTTTATTGCAATCGAAATTCCTTTTAATTTTCTATTATAGTTTCTTTAAGATCATTTTGCTCAAGCAAGTACCATCTACTGGGGATATTGCTCGCATAACCTTTCTTGTCATTTCTTAGGGTATTAGATGTAAAAACTTCATGAGGTAGAAATTCTTCTTACGTAGTCACCAATTTAATTATTATATTTCAATTGCGAAAGACGTTTTTAGCTCTTTTATATAGTCCAATTGGCATGTACGTCATAATTAATCAAGTTCAAGACTTTGTTATGAGATGAAACTGTATATCTTTTAGATCGCATAGAATTTTAAAACAACGATTAGTAAATCGCTGTGTATGTAATAAAGCTTAATCGATGCTTATAAAACTCTTATTGCTTCCAAAGTTATTTTGGAATGACAACAGCGGATAGTTTGACATTAGCGTTTTGGGAGATTTACCTTAATTTGGAACAAGAATAGCATTAATTTTATATTAGAGTTTCGTAAGCTTTACCTTAATTTAAAACAACGACAGTATGCAGTTTAACATTAGTATTTTTGGAATAACTATAGCGAATAGTTTGACGTTAGTGCCTCTGGAAAAACTATAACCAGTATTTTAACATTAGCGTCTTATGAGCTTTATCTTAGTTTGCAACATCAGTAGCAAGCAGTTTGATAATTGTGTTTCGTGAGCTTTACTTTAGTTTAGAATAATATTAGCGGTAGTTTGACGTAAGTGTGTTGTGAGCTTTACCTTAATTTGGAAATGATAACGTTGAATTCACGATGAATTCAACTTGAAACTCATGTTTTGTGAATTTTATTTTACTTTCGAACAACAATAGCTGTCAGTTCAAGTATTTTCTGAGCTTAGTTTGTAGAGACATTAGGCATTTTTTGAAAGCAGGACAGACGAAAAATAAGCAATGCGCTCGCCGGGACTCGATCTACGAACTTCTCAAATATATGCCGAGCGTGCTGACCACTACACCACGAAGGTATGCAAAGAAGGTGGGAGAAATACCTTATAAGTTTGAGAAAACTGCAGCGGGCTGTTTGACATTGTATATCTGTTTTACTTTAATTTGGACAGCAAGAAGTTTGACATTAGTGTCTTGCGGATTTTATCTGAATTTGTAACAACGATAACAGGTAGTTTGGCATTAATTTCTCTCTAGCTTTTATGAGAGAGATCATTTATAAGCATAGCTTTCGCCTAAAAGTACTTCTAAGTATTGAACACCCAAATTATTGCAAGACTTAATAATATATCTCATAACAAGCATCGTAATCTATCGCATGTCTGGTTTAGCAAGACTTAACAATCTATCAAGAATTCTAAAAATATGCTGCTGTTAAAAATTTTGCGATTTTACTGTTGAATTTTATGTGACGTAAGTACGAAGAAAGCGATGTTTCATAATAATATTAAAAAGAAAAAAAAATATTAACAGAAGTGAGTCCAAGAGCGGATTGGTTAATTACGAGTTGAATGTGATGGCCAAGAGTTCTGTGAAAAAAAACTTTCATAATTTCTCGGGTTTCTTCTTTGTTTAAAATAAAATTCTTTATTGGATATTAACATTGTCAGACTTTCCGATGTTTTGAGATAATATGTTGTAAAGGGAAGCCTAATTTACTACTATTTATTTGCGCGTATTGAACCTTCCCTTGCTGTAACAAACTACCGTCTTCGAAACTAAGTAGAAATCTAATTAAACTTCAGCAATTTAAGATATAAAACTTATCTAAAAGTTTATTAAAACTATTGTTACGTTTTTTTCTTCTTCGTACGTACGTTAAAGGGTTCGTGGATTTGACCACTACTTGATGAAGTATCAAGACACACTTTATTGGCCAGTATTTTTCAAGACAGCTTCAAAAGCATGTTTACAGTCCTCGGAGAACTATTATAAACACGCTGAGATAATCAGCGAAGCAGCCTTCAGGCTATCAGGCTATAGCGGTGGAGACAGCTTCACGGCAAACGACCAGAGTACAGCTACCGACTCTGCCCAGTCATTCTCGGAACTTTACGTACTCTCGAGACTCTCCACGCTACAACTCGCGATACATTTGACGATAGACTAGAGTACAGCTCCCGACTTGGTTCAGTCGTTCTGGAAGCTCAACACATTCTAAGATAAAACTCGACGATGCATTAACTCGCGATACACTAAGAGATTCTCTCGATGACTCGATGACCAGCTCGGCACTAGGCACTCGCTCACTGACTGACTATCAGTTCCCTAGACGAAACGCTAACTCCGCACTAACTCGACTCTCCGAGTACCAGCAGGGTTTATATAGCTTTTGGCTTGTATTCGAGAACATTCTGGGCTAAACCAATAAGAATTCGTTCCAGAAGATTCTCCATCCGTCTATGGCATACCGCCAATTTTTTCGTCAAATGGGCAATTTTTCGCCAAATGTGGCAACCCTGACTTCCCTTGACCTTTTGTGGCAACCCTAAACCTGCTTTGCGGAGAAGCTATCTTACCGCGTTAGTTAAGCTCATATACATTAAAATTTCATTATTTACATTTTATATTTGTTATAAGATTTATACCTGTATTATTATACTAGTTTCATTTAAAAAAAAGTTCGGTAATGTAGTACAAAATCGAAGTAATAACGGTTTTAGGACATGGAGCTTTTCATGGGGAAGCCGCCCAGACGGTATAGTGGTTAGGGGAGCCTGATTGCGATACTGAAGGGCTCGGGTTCGAATCCCAGAGCAGGCATGGATGTAAAATTGTTTGTCCCTTCATAGGAGGTAGCGGTGGCAGCCTATTAGGTGCCTCCACAACAAAATGGTCACTACTTCTGGCCTAGGCAAGTGCCCGCCATTCATAAAAAAAAACTTTTTATGAGGATATCTATTTGCTAGGATCATGTATCCAAAGAAGAGTGGGATCAAATATCATCCATAGAAGAACTGGATCAAATATCTCTCTTAGAATATAAAAGGAATAGAATCCTAGAATTTGGATCTACGAATCAATCTAAAATATGGGTGTAATTGAATATAATGAGATATCTGCTAGATTATGGATCTAGGAATGAATCTAGAATATGAACTGAAATTAGTAGAATAGGAAATCTCTATAGAGTGGGATATCATCTAGAATATCTCCTAGAAAAGGGTTCTCAACCAGTGGAGAATTCCCCCGGGGGAGATGAGGACAATTTACTGCAATATTTAATTTTACTATTTAGTATTTAAGTTTTTATTTTTATTATGCTCTTATTTCTACAAAATGAACTACTTTTACTCTTGTCACTATATGTCAAGATTTTCTGCATTTTTCTTGTTTCTAATTTACAAAACACATTAGAAGTAATCTAAATTCAAATAAATGTATATGTATTTTTCGAGTTTGGGAAAGGAGGGTGGAATGGTCGTTTAGCAATGATAAAAGGGGTGCATGGAGGGAAAAAAAAAGGTTGTGAACCCCTGCCTAAAAATATATAAAATGGGGTATTTTCCAAAAAAAAAAAATGGGATCAAATATTATTCATAGAAATGGCATGAAATATCATCCACGGAAGAATGAGAGCAAATACCATCCACAGAAGAATGGGATCAAATTTCGTCCATAGAAGAAAGAGATCAAATATCATCCATCCGAAATGAGATCCCATATCGTCCACAACAGAAGGGGATCAAATAGCTCTCCTAGAATTTTGTTGTTGTTTCTGTAGCTTTAAATTGCCGGAGATTTGGAACTTATCATCGAGAATGTTACCCATCGTGCACTGCAGGGAGCAATCGATTTTACACCCGCAAAAACGGGGCAGATCATGTTGAATGGGCACATTAAAGGTCTTTCACCTCTCCTTTCCTACTACCAAACCTCTCGAGGGGACTGTCGTCTAGTCAGTATTGTAAATGTCACCATGCAGCACGGACGTTATACACTTACAAACATACAAGCCTTCTCCGGGATTCGAACACAATTATGCCTTGCCATTTCTTTTTGAAAAAGTTAGAAATTAATTATGTTACCAAATTTCAAAACTGTGTTGATTGATTTTATTATAAGGCATCAAGTATCCTCAGCAATTAAGTATCCCTACTCTACTTTACTTAATATTTGCTTCATTCCCGATTTAGTGAGTCACTTCGGTTTAGAAAATTTAATTCAGTTTCAATTCTTGAGGGGTTTGTTAAATCGGAATTCAATAACATTTCTGTAAATGTTTATGAATATATATCAATTACTTTGATATATATTCTTTACAAAGCTTATGCTATTCAGTTTATATCAAATTAGACAAAAATCAACATTAAGTGGGCATTGGTTCTTTCGGTATCGAGGGCGTCAAGCAAAGCTGCCTCATATCTTAAAAAAAGGAAGTTTTTTTTTGCCCTGATCAGTATGTCTTTTCATCCAAAACTAAAAAGAAATGCTGTTGCCATCAATATTTCTGTAATTTTAACGTAATCTGTAAAAAATTCCACGAAGATAAAAAACACTGTATCAAATTTGCTTTAATGTCATCATCAGAGAAAGAAGAAATAGAGATATGTAACAAAATAACTAAGTTCTTTGAACTCCAAGGAAGATCAATGGTATTAGGTATATAGAATTACATTTCTTAGGCTGCATAATAGAAGTCTAACATAATCTCAAAAAAGAACGTGATAAATGAAAATAAAAGAAGAAGAAGAAGCCGAGAACGATAATATTTTTTCATTGAAAGTGATCGTGACCTAATTTATTTAATTATTTATATTTTTTATAATTTAATCTGTCTGATTCTACCTTTCGTTTCTTAGATTTTTTGCATCACGTTTACTAGGCGATAATATCGATTATCTTGTCACGTATACAGACAATAGAACAGCGACATATGTGTGGTGCTAGATGTTACCACTACAATTATTCTTGAATTGATACTGTATGTCTGTGACAGAATATCTTAATTTGGATTCTTTGAAAAAAATTAAGTGATTCAGTAATTATGTGCCTGAAATTTCTTTGATTTAGAATGAAGAAAGATTATCGTTTCCTCTTGACAGTGAACGACTCTATTTTAGACTTAAATTCGTTTTCTTTTCTTTTTTTTAGCTAATTTCCCGTCAATACTTTGTAACATTATTGCTGCAGATAATTTCGTTTCCAATTACAAAACTCCAGTTTTTTCAAAAAATGAAAATTATAACTTTAACTGTAAGACATGTTAACTTAATAACTTAATTTATATTCATGATAACCAATCTCAATCTGAGATTTTTCTTTATCTCTTTTATATATACGAATAAATAAGGGAAAAGAAATAACCTTTAAACCAAGAAGCAATACATATACACACATAAATATGCAAATAATGTGCTTCCTTTCTTTAATAATGTATTCTGCTGTTAGCGTAATGCTTCACTAATTCTTCGAATATGTAAATGTACCCGTAATTCAAAATACCTTTGTTATTATATATATGATAACGTGGTTTTTCATTTTACAAATTATTAAATATCCGTTATTACTCTCACACTATTTTCATTACGGCTATGTGAAAATTAACCTGATATTCAGTTTAAGTCTTGCCTTACTTCTTCTTCATGACTGCGAAACATTTTAGTACCTCGCGTTCCTACGCAATAAAAATAATTTTAATTGCATTTGTAATCATGGAAAAATTTATCAGAAAGAGAAAATCATTTTGAAAGAAAAAAGCTGCTTTACTTTCGTATGCGACAAAAATAATTTTACGTTTATATAATGGTAAAATAATTAGAAAAAAAAAGAGTTTTGGAAAAAAATATACATCCGTTGTCTGCTGCGTTTAATAGAAGTTTCGCTATTAGCTTTCAAACACATTTTTAATGATTTAAAAAAATGATTGTATGCTGATAATTGAATATGAATTTAAAATCACGAGGATGAAATTTATAACAACGTAAATTATATTTTAATATTTCAAAGGAAATCACTTGGAGATGTTTATATTGTTTCCTGCTCGCGTATTTCATATCCTGGCAAAACATTAAAGATTGACACTTGAGGAAAATATTTGTCACTAGCCTAGTGTTCAAGCGAGGCATGAAATAAATGCATTGATACGTCTTGAATAATTTCTACACTTTTTCCTATATTGAGTAAAGGAATAAATGGGATGCTAATTTAGTATGAAATGCTATAACAGCAATTTTTTTCTACCTTTTTGTCATCTTGAACAGCTTATTTAAAGTATAGCATTTTTTGGTATAATGTTTTTAAATATAATATTCTATATCTTTATTTTCTAGATCACAGATTCTTGAATTAACGGGTCTATAGTTAACTAATTACCTTAAAATTGTTTCAAGTGTTATATGTATTTTCTGTATTTGCACACAGAGATCAAACTGAAAAATCTGAATATTACTTTTTTTAATTTTTATAATTTAAAAATGTTTTAAATATTTTAACTCTATGAAACTTCAGTAGAGAACTCTACGAACTGTAAGAGTGTCATCTGAAAATTTTGAGTTAGCAAATTTATTAAAACTGTTTTTAAAAATTTTTAGTTTTAAACCAATCAGTATTTTAATTCTTCAAATTTTCAGTAAAACTAGAAAAGGTCTTCCATGAGAATCTTTTCACCTAAATGTTCTCAATATTAAAGCCAAATATAACAAAGTATTTTGATATTGTATATAAATAACAGAGTCCAAACAATCCAAATAAGATTCGACAGAATAAGGATTATCAGAAAAATTCATTAGATATTATAAATAACTTTAACAATTTAAAAATAAAAATCATTATTCTGTACTGAGGTATGTAATATGACACTAGTAACCTCCTTTTTAAGCAATATTGATGATACAGATGTTCGTAAATATTATTAGATATCTTATAAACTATATTAAATAAACTGGTTATGAATTATATCATAACATAACTTATTTCTGAAACAAAATAAAGATTTGAGGTATTAAAATATCCTTATTGTTTTAATCTCTCAGTTTGTATAGGAACTACAGTTATAATTTGATAACACATTAAAAATATTACGCCACATCAAATGGCAACACTTTGAGAGGCAACTATCTTTCAAGATGGGGAAAAAGTTAAATAATTTAGGATCTCGTGTCTACACGGAAGGTGCGTTATTCGAATATGGGAAAGCACACAAAGGCTGCCTGCCTAAGGGGAGGGGTGCTTTTGTGGAAGGCTTTCTGAGGATAATTGGCTGTATTCACCTTATACATGGAGAAAACCATGAAAACCAAACTTCCAGGCAATCCGCTTGCCTGGGTTTGAATCCAAGTCTAACTACCAGTAATAGCGGTTTTAACCATTCGGATACTTTGGGAGAGGCAGGCTGTTGAAAAATAGACTTCGTCATCAAAAAATAAAAACGCTCAACCAGTATAAAATTAGGCAAAATTGGTGTACATTAGATAAAAAAAAATCGACCGCAGTCAAAAAGGGTCTTTTCTGCTGTCTTTTGGAACAGTAGAACTTGCTAGGTCGCTTGGTTGATAAATGTGCTGATAGTGCAACGTGACCCAAAATTAATAGATAAAACAAAATAATAACGGTCTCTAATTCTAAAAATTAAATAATAAAATTTTATTTCGCTTCTTCGTAAATGACGAACGCACAGAGTCGTTATAAAAAAACTTCACCTTTATATGGATCCCCCCAGGCTTATCCGTTCAAACAATCGAAATGAAATTTCAAATATTGTTATTTAAAGGTGTGTGCGCAAGACTGTGATGTTACGGTTACAGCGAAAAAAATTTCAAAATTTTTAAATGGCAACACTCACTCATTTGCTGGGCAAATTGATAAATTCCTGCTTTCTAAGGTTTGTACAAGCAAATCTTGCAAATTTGTTGGGATCTTCAGCCAGTTTCCATTTCAAAGCTGATATTATCATTATGGAAATTAATAATTTACATTGCAATTTTGAGCCAGTAGTTTGCTCGTTTTTTTTCTGAACCTGTGCTTCATTGTTTTCACTGTAATTTCGTTTTAAATGTTTCGCTAACTCAACGTCTCGATTCGTGAGGTATGAAACCGTATTCAAAGCCATGGAGTAAACTGGTGCAAATAACACTGGTGCAAATAGCACATCTCACAGTTAATGTTATTTAAAGACGCGTTTAGTTTTATTCCGCTTTTGTGTTGCCTCATGCTTGTTATATACAGCCATAGCAGAAATTTCGAGAAAGCTCTGATAAACAGATTTTTAATAAATTTTGAAACTACCGGAAATTTCCGAGCAACTTAAAACCTGCTATTAGCAGGATTCTCGACTCTTACGGACCTATTTGTCCCTCTTTAAGCTGAAAGAAGAATAACGTTGAAGGGAATATTAATTGAGTCTTGTAAAGAAAGTAGGTGAAAATGCACCTGTTTTTCATATCGCATACTTTATTTCTCCACCTAGAGGTCGGACTAGGAAATTTCTAAATCATAAAGTAAAAATGGAATTATGATAAATAGTTTCAAGAAACAAAAATAGTTTATAATTAGTTCCGTAAAAAACAAGAAAAGGTAATATTTTACAAACTGATACTAATTAGACCGTAGGTATGCTAAGAACATAATTTCTGAATTAAGATCTTCTTTTTCAATACTTTTTCTTCTGCCCAAGTTTCCCGGATGCTGATGTTTATTATGAAAACTATGATTAGAGACTATGTTAATATTACTAACATTTTAGAATAAACAAGAAAATTGCAATCTTTCTACTTCAAATAACAAGTTGGCCAAAATAAAATCAAATAATTAAATATATGTAGCAATTTTTTTGATAAAAAGCTGTAAGGTACATTTTAATTTTATAACAGTTGTTCTAAGTTAATATATCTTTTCTGTCTTACCTAGCTTCAACTTACAACTCCCTAATAGAATGAGGTTTTAGAATCGCGTTAAATGCAAATGAGAAGGGGAATAGTATTTAAACGAAGTTCCACTTACTTAGACAGTGAGGGAAAAAACTGTACACTGTACGGTGGAAAAAAAAAATTATCTTCAGTGCGCGAGACTGGGTATCGGAAGTTTTAAAGATATTCTGTTTTCAAATATTTTGTGATATTGCTGTTGAATTGAATTTTATGGTTTAGGTGCGAAGAACATGCTGTTTAATAAATAAATGCAACACACAAAACGTTAAAAAACGCCCCGTTGGACGTAATATAAAATCTAAAAGCTTTCAAATTTTTTTATCAACATATTTTCATTTCGAATTATTTTTTTATTGGAAAACTTTGATACTTATGATTCATGTATTTATCAAACGGCTAAAAACCTCATCGCCTTCAGAAGCGTTGACTTTTTTAAGCATGCCATGTACGACTATTAACCTTTTTTGGAAGCAATTTGTTGTTATCGATTTGTTTAATTAAGTAAATTTGCTGCTTCTGTTTTATGCTAGTTTTTTCAATCATCCACGAATTCCACCATTTCATTTGCAACAAGCTCGACACGCCTGCATATGCAAATCACACACTATTACATATGCTACTGGAAATGAAGTTGATGAAAGGCCGGCCTC
Organism: Stegodyphus mimosarum; assembly: GCA_000611955.2. NCBI lineage: Eukaryota > Metazoa > Arthropoda > Arachnida > Araneae > Eresidae > Stegodyphus > Stegodyphus mimosarum. Next base: position 70,816 of record KK121903.1, on the reverse strand, counting down.
CCTATCGGACTTATATAAATTATACGATTCATCATCATTTGTACTCACTTAATATCTTCGCTCCACGAGGCATTTGAGCAATTAAATACATAATGCAAAGCCAGAAATGATTTAACAAGATTTGTCTAAAGATTGAAAGTTCTCGGTAAAGTCAAACGTCCTTAAGCTACGAAAATACTTAGAAATAATGAGAGGACAAAAAACAAAATCTTCGAAACAAAATATCAGTCGGAAATTAGAGCAGAAATTTCACAAGAATTAAAAGAACAAGCAAAACAGTCGTGCACTTAGGAAAAATATCAACAAATGAAGCGCCTGAAGGAAACAAAATTCACGCTTTAGTACGTTCGATGACGATTATGATTCTTGTCAAGAAGTGCTTCATTTTCATGCGCATATATTTAATTTAAATATTTATAATGCACGAATTCATTAATTGCATATTTAAATGAGATGATTACTGTAGCGTGAGGGTATCAAATTCAAGTCACCGCACATGAAGTGAATCTTAAACATGGGACGAAATGAATAACTTAACGATAAACTAAAGTATAAGAAAAGAATTACTATTTTCCGTCGGCTCTTCTTAGGATTGTCAGATTGCATTTGGCATATCTGGAGGTTTTCATTTACCGTGGTTTAACGACGCCAGTCCCATTTATTCAAAGGAGACTTACGACATGGAATGAAATCATTTAATGGTTGCGGATAAAAATAATATCCATTTTCAGTTTGAGTTCCAAACAGAATTAAAAAGTTGATGACAAAGAATAACAGTTAATTTCGTTAAAATGTCATATCTTCTGAATCAAAAACCTATTTAATGCTTCTCAATTAATAGCTCAGAAAATATTTAAATGATTTTGATATATTTACAGTTAAACTTCCCGAGAAGTTATCTTCTCTCTGGATACATACACCATTTCCATGCTTCTGGCAAATTTTTAACTAATACATATGCTAGATTCCAGTTCATATCTTGAATCTCTTTTCTCAATGTAACACGTAAATAATTACATTATACTATGCTACACGAGGCCCACTAACCGCCAAGTAGTAAAAGTCACTGAATAGTGGTAGTTCGGTCTGGGGTTCGAGTCTCAGAGAACGGGCTGGCGGCATGGCCGTTTTCATCATTTTCTCCATGTAGTCGGTTTTTCTTAAAACGTCTTCCACGGGGCATCCCTCCCATTCCGTGTCGTTCGTAATGGCAGAGCACGTAACAAATTTTTAAAAAAATATGCTACATTCCAAATTATTCTCCTTAACTGTTGAAAAATATCTTAGATTCACGAATTTAAATCCGGAAAATAATTGAATTCAGTACTTCTAAATTTTTGCATTTAATCCAACTCTAGAATTACAGGTTAATGAGGCCTTCTTCATATTCCACGAATGGTGTTAGCAAGAGAATAAGTCCCAATATTTTCTGCCCTCTGAACTCTGTCCATTTCTCGTCTTGTCCAGCCATTGATCTTTCTCTGATCTTCTTCTAGTACTTGGCATAAACTTACTCCATTGAATGGTACTGTACCTTCCAGATGGTTTACCTGTTGCTTACTAATATACAAATAATTCTGTAGCAGTCCAGCTGCTTTAGATCCTAGTACATAAGGAATTTATTTCGCATTTTCTTTGATCGTTTTCAATTTTTTTTTCGTTTACATATCATGTGGATTTGGGAATTTTGAATTAGAAGAGGCATCATGCAGTTAGATTTCAATCGGTTAAAAGTTTTTTTAACTGCTTTTATTAACGTTTCAATTTTAAGCCCAGATTTGCAGTCACAACCTTGATGCTGAGCAGTTTGTCTTTGAAACAAACTGCTCAGCAAGAAGGCAAAATAAAAAAAATGACCAGATCTTAATGGAATTTTATTAATATTGTTACGGATTTCGTATTTACTTAGAATTGTAATTAAAATTTCTTTTTTTCCCGTACAACGCAGACGATTTTGAAGAGAAAGCTATGTCGGAAAAGTAAAAATAAAAGAGCGCGTACATTTAATATTTAATAAATAAATACCTCGTAATTGCTGTTGCCATCCATAAAAATCGAGAAAAATAGGTTTTACCAGAATGTTCTAGTGAATAATTAAAAAGCTTATAAAAGTTGAATTAAAACACCTCAGCTCAGTTGCTGTCGTTTTAAGCGAACTATTTGTTTACTTGATGCTGTTGTTGATTGCTGCGAATTCGCTGTGAGGTAGAATTAGTTTCTCTGTTTTGAATTGAGTTCTGTTTAACGTTTGAGATATTATGTTATTGTACGTGTCATAAAGATACCTCTGAGGCAGTATTTCAACATTTTGTATTATTTCTTGTGAAAAGAATAAATTTTATTAACCTTTAAACCAGTTGTGCATTCAATCCATTATGAACCCGTATGCACGCAACAATATATACTTTTATGATCGAATTATAATGAAAATCTTAACGGAATTTTATTAATCGAAATTATCTTAACGGAATTTTATTAATCGAAATTATCTTAATGGAATTATATTTATCTCAACGGAATACATTCATCTTGATGGAATTACATTTATCTTAATTGAATATACTATTTATCTTGATGGAATTATATTTATCTTAATGAAATTATAAGGGAAATGTTAATGGAGTGATAATAAAGGAATTGTATTAATCGGAATTATAGAATTATATTAGAGAAATTATAATAATAGAATTATATTAATGAAATTATAATAATAGAATTATATTAATGAAATTATAATAATAGAATTATATCAATGGAAATTACAATGAGAATTTTAGCAGAATTATAGTAACGGAAATTCTCTTAGTAAATTATACTTATCTTAATGTAATTATAATGGAAAATTTGGTAGAGTATATAGCTTAATAATTTCTTTTTTTTTTAATAGCTAAAATCTGAACCATGTCAACCAGATTCCCAAAGATGGATATAAAGTTGAAAATGTGATGTTCGAAGCTCATATCAACACATTACCCCCATAAGAACTGAATGAATAAGAATTTAGGAGATTATGTCCTAACTTATTTTCAGCTTCCAAATGTGCTTTAGAATTTTCCAGAAGAGGAAATTATCTGTGAAGATGATCCAGTCTTGTCGTTTACCATAGCTGGTATAAAAGAAATGATTAACAAAATAAAAGGCATCGTGACTTCAGAGTATGATTAGGCACGTAGCAGGGACTATGGAGGTTTCATTTAATAGTGCAGAATCAGTTTTAAAAAACATTTCATGCTGAGAAAAATATAAGCTCAATGCCTTCCAGAATGTTAACGAAGACACAGAAAACAGGTGACGTGGCAATTTTAGAGTCTTCACTTTTGACAATATTTCAGCAGAATTCAGAAGATGTTTTATTTAAATAGAGCCCATAGGTGAAATATGGAAACATTATTTGGATTCTGAGAAAGTAACATATACTAACAATGCTTCTTCTCCTGTAACAAGAAGTTTTGTGTGTCATTATCTTCAGCAAACGCTGCAACTAGTGCTTTCAGGGATGTCAGAGTCCTGTTGATAATAAAATAACTTCAACATGGAGAACCAATCACATGGAAATATCGTTTAAAATTAGTAGCAAAACTAAGCGAAGCAATTCAAAATAAATGAAAGAGAAAACTATGAAAGAGATTTTTTACTGCAAAGGAAAAAACTGTCATATATTTCTTCGAAGGCAAGAGTTACTAAAACTGTTGCAGAATTTTAAGCGTAACCTTGTGTTCCTCATTTCGTCAGATCTTGTTTCCAAGTGTCTTCTACCTGTTTCAAATCTTGATGAAATCCCTATGTAAGATGCGTTTTGCATAAGACGATGATGTTTTGAATGTTACTGATGACGGGTTTTAAAGCATAAAGATGAATTTTTCTCCCAGGTATAAAATGCATCTCAGAAAGGAAATACACTGCGATAGGAAGAGATTGTGTTTTCTGAAGTTTTATATCCCTGATATTAAACCCACCAAAACCTTTCCGTAGCACAAGGCGTTTTTTTTCCACTCTTTTTGAGCCCTGTCAGAAGAGAGACGTTCACGACTTTGGTACTTCAGTATCCCCAACTCTCTAGCAATTAACTTAAGTCCAAAAACTTCAAATATTACCAATGTAATTTCAACTACATACGTCATCAATGAACTCCCACCCATATATTTTTCTTTTCAGTGTAATATTTAATAAACACATGTCATATGAAGCATTCATTATTATTATTATATATGATGATTGTTATATATTCCTTAATAGTATGTTAACGATAGTTTTTCTAAGCATTTTGATTATGTTTAATGTATAGATTAGGCAGTGCTGTTTAATAAGTTAGATACATTAAAAGCGTATTAAATTTAAATGTCAGCTCACAATTTTTTTTAATCCGGAAATAACATCATCTTTAAGTCGACAAATACCTACACTGTTAAAGAAATATTTATAAAACAATCATGGTATAAGAGTCTGGCATATTCAACTTAGAACTGGAAGATCCGTGGTTAGAACTTCAGTGAGGTCGAAATAAATGTGTAGGGACGTCAAGTTGCCAAAATTCAGGCACGGACGAGTTATCGTCCATCACATGGATTTGATCGTCTATGTCCTGTAATCCCTTTCTCTGTCTGTGTAATGTCCTTCTCTCGCCCATGCTATCGTAGTAATTATAAGTTAGCATTCGTCCTCCATGATATCGCAGTATAGTCAGGACTGAGTGTTCTGTGCATCCTTTTGGCGAACATGGTCTTGACCGTGTTAAAGTCCTGATCTTGAACAGGGAGCTGAATGCAGCTATGTTCTGTGGTAGAATAACTGTGGTCAAGTGGTAGAATAACTGCACGTAAGAAAGATTTAAAATCCCCTTTTATTAAACCACTATTTACAGCCACTTCCCATCTCGGAAGTGGTAACAGAAAATAATGACCGCACTTGGGTCTAAACTGAACAATCAAATAATTTAAAATAAAGTTAAGTAGAAAATTAAGAAGTCGTTGCTCTCAGAGCTATAAACGCGAGGTTGGCCTCTATGCTAAACTATCAGTGGTGCGTAGCAAGATTTGGCTAATACTAACGCACATAGATTTTCTTCAATAAGTAATGGCGTAACAGCGCTAAGGCTTAGAACTTAAATACTAGCTAGTCAGGCGAACGTTGAACAGAGCCGCAGTGACCTGAGACTAAATGCTCTCTCACACCGAGAAGTTCCTTGCTAACCTTTTAAAAACAAAACTTGGCTCCACTTCAAATTAGCATAAAGCTGAAACGAGCGCTCATTCTAACGGGAAGTTGAAATAAGAGCTCATAGGAAATAGAAATTAACATAAAACTTTGTTAGTTTAAACTAAAACCTTACAGTATAAGTTAGCATTCTCAATTTTCTTTCGGAAGTTCAGCTTTCCTGTAATAAGTATTCATATGTTTCAATATTCGTAAAAGGCGATCCATGTCTAATACTTCAGATGATTTAATTTCGTTATCCAGTTTCCGAGTACAAAATGCAGCTCATATAGAAATCCAGAAATTCTTTCACAAGTAATTTGTTTTAGACTTTCCGAGTTCTTTAAAGAGTGTATCTAGAAAGTATGAGCACTTAGTTATGTTAGAATATTTCTGATTCTACAGAAGCATCTTTGGGTGTCTACAGAAGCAACTGTGTGGAGTGGCACTAAAAAAGATGTTGTCAAACACATTCACAAAATTAGGGAATATTTACAGAATATGGGGACATTTTCTGAGATGTATCAGGATGAAGGACGTCTGGACACTTTACAGTAGATTTTAATTTGTTTGCGTAAGAGACTTTTCTTTTGCATTCTCCATGAATATTTGTTTCACTTACGAACTTTCTTTCGAAATTATTGTCTATAGGATTCCCTAATTTACACAAATCTTGTGAAATTCCTGACTTAATACATTCAAAATCCAAAATCATAATTTTAAGTGCAGTTTTCTAAGTAAAACGCTGCGTCTAAGAAAGGGAATAAATACTTTAGAAAGAGATTTTAATTTTGATAACTTAGAATTTATCTTACGCACTTAAAATAGTAAACAAAACTGCCGCAGTTTCCCATTATTTTTCTTATAATTTATAGATGGGAATTATTCTCGACTACTTTGCCCTGGAACAATCCGAAAAATGATTATCTAACATTTTACCATTTTAGCGGTAGTAAAAAATAACAATGAAGCGATTTTCAGTCGCAAGATATTAAATATCCGGATAACAATAACAGCTATTATAATACTTAATATAAGGTAAACTCCTTGGTAAATTGGGGACGTGACTGGTCTAGCAGCGCTCAAGAAATAATTACCTGTAATCTTGTTCACCTTCACGACTGTTAGAGATGTGGTGTTTTATTCCACATGGTACTGGACTGGTGACCCAGATAAGGTACAGACTTTCGAATTGGTTTAGAAACTTCTTCATCATTAAACCTCATTTAATTAAGCCCCGTTCTTTAGACTAAATATCTATACATCAAAAGAAAGGGATATAGATTTATACATAAAAAATGAACAAAAATTCAAAACTGAACTTTTATTTTGTACGTTATATCAAACATCAAGCAAATTTTAGGTTTTAAGAAAAATTAAAATGTTGAAGAGAAGGAATGAATTGGATTTATTAGTTATAGCCATGATTTTCAATAGATCCACCACTGGTGAATATAGATCCATTGGTGACGCATCTATAGATTCTCTGAATGTCGTCTTAAATTCATAGCATCGACATAACATAGCATAGGTACCGGAATCAATAATGTAATCGATACCGGAATACGATCGGCGCAATAAAAAAGAAAAATACTTACATTTTGTGCCAACAATTTCGTCGGAAACTTTGGAGGTGCCTCAGATCAGCTTTTCTTAATCTTTGGACCTCGAAACCTGTCTTTTCGGAACTCTTAGATTTAAACTCTTAGACTCTTAGACAAAATTAAATTCAAATTATCTTCGAATACTATATTGCAGTTGAAAATCTCAGAGTTTGGAAAGCAATCGTCGTTTTTTATTTCGAGTGGCCTTTTAAGAAATTTATTACCGGTTACGCTACTCATGGACTTTTTACTCTAGCAGCAAAAGAGGGAATTGAAACATTATGACTACAGTGCTCTTTACCAACATACACCCGAGTATGGAATATCTATGTAAGAAAGGCAGGCCTCGCCTTCTCATTAACTAGGTACCAACATTTATTTAATTTTTAGTTAATAAGAAAAGATTATAAAAAACTCATATAAAATTTCTTCTGTTGACTTAATATCGGTATAAAATTACATGAATTTTAATTAACTATATTTTAAGAATAAAAGCATACTGGTAGTAACATTGTAGTAACATTAGGTTTTTCCGAAGCAGGGAGAAGTGAAAAATGTGTACTGGCCTTACCGGGACTCGAACCTGGACCTCTTAAATACGCGCTGAGTGTGCTAACCGATACACCCCGAAGCCAGGCTGAAAGGAAGGAGAAAATACCTTATATACTCCTAGCATGGCCTGTTATGACCATGAGACCAATTTGTTTGGTTAGGTGGGTCGGGCTGTGCCCACTTCTGATACTTTATATAATCCCCCCCCTTTTAAAGGGCGACTGGGGATTAGGGGACCCAATCGCCAAATCCTGGTGGTGGAGAACCATCATCCACCACCTTTTTTAGTTCGAGGGCCACCGTAGAGTCATTAGGATTATTTTGAAGAAGGAGAGTTGAGATGAATGATGTGAAAATTGCCTTTGCCGGAATTGGAACCTCGGACCTCTGGAATACGCGCCGAGTGTGTTAACCGTTACACCACGAAGGCATGCTGAAAGGAGGGAGAAAATAACTGATAGCATATGTTAAAAAGTTGCTTTATGATGGTAATTTTTGCAAAATATTTGTAAAAATACCAATATTTTGTAAAAATCTATTTTATATACATGCTAATATATCACAAGTATGTATTTTAATGATACATAGTTTTCATTCTCTGAAAACGGAATCATTATCTTATGCAAATAAGTCAGATTTCTGTAGTAGCCAAATCGCCAATAATTATTGCTATATCTAGGCTATACCAGGAGAAGGAGTCATACCCATAGCAAAAACTAAACTGAGTAAAAATATCAGAAGAAGCAGTAAAAAATAGCTAAGAGTATGAAATTTTATGCCTGAGCACTCGAATAATTTCCTATGCTTTAGAGTTAATGGCTCAAAATAGTTATAGTTAATGGTAAACGTAATTATGATTAATGATCAAAGGTATTAACAAGCCATGGTTTAATATAGTCTCAATACATTGTTCAATACATATCCTCAATTACGGTTCAACATAGTTCTAAGTCATGGTTCAATATTCCCTATTCATGGGTCAACGTACTCTCAACTTATGGTTCAACATATTACCAACCCCCCGGGGGTCGACGTAGAGAACTCTGCAAAGCTAGTGGCTAGGATCTGTACCTAGGCAGTCTCGGCCACGGGGGTATACAAATTACGAAGCTAGTGGTTCTGGGGGATCCGGAAAGGTCACT
>KK121903.1:10791-59179 GCA_000611955.2 Stegodyphus mimosarum | reverse complement strand
AGCAGTGTGATTAGTTGTGAGAATAGCTGCTACGCGAGAGTTTTGTGAACGGAAAGCAATCGAGATAGTGCTTTGCCGTGAAGCTATCTTTACAGTATAGCTTGACAGTGTATTGGTGATTGTTCCACGGTGTTTATTAGAAGTTTAGTGTTGCCGTGAAGCTACCTGTACAGTTACAGCCTGAAGCTGTGTTGCTGATTGTTTCAGCGTATTTATTGTAGATTTTCGACGCTTTTAAAGGTAATTTTGGAACTGTGCTGTAAATAGTGATTCCTGTAAATAAATTGTGCTTTTTATTGTTCTGCATCGTGTTTTCATCGGATACTCTCAAATCTACGAACCCGTAAAACGCAACAATATGTTCTATGTCATCACGTTTATACATTATTGGCGATAAATTGTACTATTTGGCGACACTGTAGGAAACGGTTCACGGCAAAATACCAAATTAATTTTAATTGTAGTGTTACAAAGAGAAGATAGTTAATTCCCATTTGTAACCTGCACGGAGTCCTCACAAGCATATAATCACTATTTCATGGAGTTGACACTGGCAAAGGATGCACATGGCTTATGATCGACACCATCGGACGGTTGACATTGACGTACCGTAAACGAAACTTATAATTAGATACGACGCAGTATAGGGTAAGATTTGATTAAATTAATATTTTTAGGATATATGCATAAGACCGACATCGTCATAGAAGCGAAATTGACTTTTGAGCTGCTACATGCATCGTGGAGGGACTGTCAGTTCTAAGCATATCGATTCTGTGTATTCCTTGAATACAACTCTTCTGCAGTAAAACCACTGGAGTCTGGTAACTGGAATGCGGTTTCAACAAGCGGCCGTGCGGTAACATCTTTGAGCTCTGGTAATTCGACCGCGCTTGAATGCCTACGAAAGGACTGGTTGCATGGGAATTTTGCCTACTCGACCAAACCACTGGAGAGGACTTTGGGCTCGCCGCATATTTAGAATACCTCCGGGGTTCACAAGCAATATACATTTACAAACATCCATGCCTTTTACAGGATTCGAAACTTGGCGTTTCGGCGCGGCAGTCAGTGTTACTAACCACTTTCCTGTCGGAGTGGTAAAGATACGTTATAAAGTATTACCATAATAGTATTACTCACCATGCTCTGGTGGCAGTAAGTAGATGCACGCCTTGCTATTACCATAATAGTATTATTCACCATGCTCTGGTGGCAGTAAGTAGATGCACGCCCAGCTAGCAGTTGGAAGATTCGTCGTTCGAATCTCAGCCACAGCGTAGTTGATTTTTCGTCTTTCCTGCCATTTAAAAAAAAGGCCGTGCAGGATCCAATTTTTTTTTACTTTCTTAGTAAAGAAGCACAGTAATGGCGAAAAATTTCGAAGTCATATTTGAACGGAAATTTGCATTTCCGAATCCATTACGTACATATATATATAAAGAAGAAAGTCTGTTTGTTTCTCCTCCAATAATTCAGTCACTAATATAGCTATTGTCACCAAACTTTCTACAATTCTTTTCCGGGTCCTGTAAAATGTCGACGTCCATTCGACGTCCACTTTAAAAAAAAAAAAAAAAAAGTAGCTAAAATCAGAGATATTAATTAAAAATTACGAAAAACAATAATTTTCCCCCTTCGTTTCTCCGAGCGGCAACAGCCCGCAAGCTGGAGAGGAAAATCTGCTTTATTTCGTAAGTCTTTGCCACTGCTCGCTTCCAAATCCTAGAGTTTGTTAATAAGAAATTTCTAAGTTTTACGATAAAATAAAAACAGCATTTACAAATATTAAATACATTATTACCGATTCCAAAAACTCCTGGGAAGCCATTTCGACATTTCCCATCTTCGTACGACTTTAATCAGCTGAAATATTAACTAAAAACTCTAAAAACACTAATTTTCCCACTAATTTTTCCGAGTGGCAACAGTGTGGCGCGTTGAAGATAAAAATGCTTTATTTCGAAAAGTGCTGCTACCGCTCGCTTTCAAATCATAGAGTTTGTTAATCAAAAACTTGTAAGTTTTACAAAATCTATATAAAGGGGAAGAATGCCTTTTTATGTGTTTGTTTGCGTTATTGATTTCTGATCAATTATGATCAATGTTTTGATACATTTAATGAAATAAAATTAAATATAGATGAAATACTGGATGGAACTCGAGCTTTTACGACCGTTTGATTAGAAAGAAGAAAATCATTAAAAACTGCGTGCCATTGTTACTGATATAATGAGAGAGAATAAGATTAACTTTTCTATAGAAATTTTTTATGTGGGTTCCATATGCATTGGAACTGCATTGGTATCGTTCTGTTCTCTCTGCTGTTAGATACATTACTCTCAATCTAACTTAACTGGCATCAAGTACTTCCGCTATCAGTCGTTGGTCGTAGTCATGTATACTTCGAGTTAGAGAAATGTGGGGTGACGGTACGCTGCACTGATGGCACAACTCCATGTGGTAACTGCTTTTGGTTGTTTTAGTTAAGGTACCTATTACTTAATGCATATTAGAACTGAAATACATTTAATATAAATCTACGACAATGTTCTATCAACAATAAATATATAGCAACAATGAAGGCATGAAAACAATTATTGTCCTCATTATGCGAAGATCTTGCTAGCAGCAAGAGTTTCTATGGTCCAGAGTTTAAGAGCTTTCTGATTTCTTGCCTAGTCTAAAACAGCCTGCAAACTGAATTAATCATACCGTCTTATTTTCTCGATTGTACTTTACGTCCTCTGATTCGGTCTAGTTGGAACGACATCAGAGGAGCAACAGGATCATTGGTCCGCCAGCCTTCCAGAAATGGAGAGGCTTTGGTGAGAGACACAATGCAGATCGCTAAAATCCTTTGGCACTGGCTATGAAGTTATGATTCTTGTAATGTCAAATGAAACCGTAACTGAACGAATTATTTCTTTTGCAATGTCAGAGCCTATCGTCTCACGCCTCCTGACACATCGAAGCTGAGACCTGTGGGAAACCGCACACATGAATTTCTTATCTTTGAGTATGTACTGCGAATTTTTTTAAATGATGAAAATATTCCATGTTTCGTCAAAGTCAAATTTTTAAAAAAATTAATTTTCGACGAATAATGTAATCTAAGCGCTTTCCCGTTTCCCGGGAAAGTTTTATACTCGTCACGAGAAAATAAAACAAAAATTGAGTCCCGGACATGAAGAATTAACCGGCATATTTAATTTCAAATTTTGCAATTTTTGATGCCATTTTCAACTTCCTTTGAGGGATCGGTTCATTAAGTTAGAATAATCCGAGGAAATACGTTTAAATGAAGTGCAGCAAAAAATACGTGTAATTTAATAGGCTGTACAAAAAAGTCATACGGTACCCACATCAGATTTTTTGAAACGAAAACATGAAATTCTACCATATATAAGTGCAAAAAAAATCCATGGTCAAAGGTTAACAACCTCTGGATACTCTAATATACCCTTCTTCTGGAAATTAATTTGTGGACAGTCCCTTTCCTCTATCGTCTTCTCAGTCCCCATACCGCACGCGCTTGCAGCTTCACTGATCGTTTGAACAAGGACCTTTAGCGCGCATATTGGCGGAAGTAGGTCAAAAACAACACAACCGGCTCGAGGAATCATTTCTCATTATGCATTCTTTGCGGCGTTTGTGCGTAGGATGCGTGGGAGGGATGAGGTTGTGGCTGAACCGGTGAAAAGAACAACTTGAAATGTTCTGTAACTGTGTTCATGCTCCAGGAAACACGAATTTAATTTTCTGAATTGCTGCTGCAAATAAAAATTTAATATTATATTTAATAATATGATTATGCTTGTTAGTACGTATAATAACAATCTGTTGTGTTTTGTTTTTGTAGATGATGAACGCTTTTCTAAATGAAATATTCGTTAGAAAAAAAGACAAGTTAACTGATTGAAACTTTGATTTAATCTAAATTCATAGTAAAAAATTGAATTTAGTTACGTTTTCTTTTACATAATCAAAGTCTAGGTTATCAAACTGGCCACACGTTTGTTTGTTTATTCTGTTATTACTTATCCTACTTATCTGAACCTTAGTCAGATCAGGGCCTGAAGTCTACTAATTTTATCATGACTAAGAAGCAAGGAGTTGCGATATCGCTGGCTAAGGACTTAGGCACAATATAGGCGACGGTACACGTTTTCCTAGTTCTCTGTTTTCAAGGAGAACACTCCAATATACGGATCCAAGGACCTCCTACCCCGATTTCTCTACCATCAGCCTCTTGAGAAGGCTTTCATCCTCATAGTATTTTAAGTTCCCCCATGCCGTAAGGACAGAGTACATTTACAAATGTCCGTGCCCCGTTCAGGATTCGAACCCAAGCCCAAAGCTGTGGCAACCGGCTGCCTTACCATCGTGCCAACAGGGCGGCTTCTTTGTTTTGATAATATTTTTTTCAAAAATCATAGATTTTTTTATTACCTCCTTTTATTATTGTCAGAATTACCAACTGAATGTTATCGTTAGCGATTTATTTTTCATGAGATTTGATTATTTTTTTAAAGCAATGTAATTGATGCAACCTCTCTTTTACTTTTCTTATTTATGGCTTTCTTCATGCACAAACACACTCGATAAAGAAGCTTCATTACTATTTATACTAAAAAATTACAAACATCATGTAAATAGTTTATACTATTAACTTATAAGTGGAAATTTTACTTTGTAAAATTACACATTGATTTATAAATGACTACACTTTCAAAATTGAAGAGTTTTTCTGTGAAAGTAAATTTCGAAACATGTATTTTTTTCTTGCATTAAATTCTTCGACAAGTAATTTAGAATAAAATCAAATTTACAGGAAATTCGCAGTATTCTATCGATTATTTCTCCATTTAAAATAGCTACAGAAACTGTAAAAATGATGAGAGGAGCAGTTTTTGGTGATTAATTTTATGAAGAGTAGAATCCGTAAGAGATATGGGAGGACAGAATTAATTCGGAATGATCGCCCTCATGTGAGCTGGACACGAAAATTAAAGGGTAAATTAAATATGACAGAAAACTCGAGATCTAAATAATTTTTTTAAATAATTATCTAAATAATTTATCTAAATAATCCATCAGCGGGCGAATGCTAAGATAGCTGAACACTTGTAGTTAGAATCTCGATGAATGGGCTGGCTGCATAGGGGGTTCTAGTTTATATGTGTAACACGAATAAGAGCCAGTTTTCCTTAAAAAGGTCTTCCACGAAGGCATCCCTCTCCGTAGGCAGACAGCCTGGAATACTTAGCCTTCATCAATTGGCATAACTTAACCTAGCTACTTAGCTAAAGGAAGGGATCTTTCCTCCTAAGAGAAACTGGCTCGTATTTTCGTCATAAATAAAGAACCACAAAATACGCCAAAGCGACAAAAGCTCCGTAGAGCTGGCCTCTCCGTTGTGGGGGCCGAACCAGAGCTGAACTACTAGTGTTTTGCAATTTTAAATATTCAATCACTAATGAATATTACCAGATGTAACGTATTTACTGTTTTTGTAGCTAGAAACAAGTTCTTCAATATGTTATATCTGAGAATTGTAGTTTTAATCATCTGAATACTGTCGTAAATGCATCCCATTTTCTAGCTTTTCTTTTGACCTACTATACCATATAAACTATTATCTAGACTACGGCAAGATTTTCTTTGAAATTATCAAATAATAAAAAATTCCCAGAGCAGAAATGAAGAAAATTACATTTCGCACTTTTTTTTTGCTTATGCAATAATTACATTTCATGTAACATACATTTCATGGTCTTTTTGCATTATTATGGATCATAGCTAGCAATTTGAGAGACAAACAGGATTCCAAATCTTTGCATTCAGGACAGATGCGAAAACTGAGATGAGAATGGCGTTAAAGCGTTACCAAAGCCAGTAGACTAACACGGTCATACAGTCCCCAACCCTCGAATTCAATGAACGCACTTGACATACATAAATGAGAGAAACGAAGTCATAAAAGGAATAAGGAGTAGTTCCTTTCGAGGAAACTGAGGCAGTGATGTCACATGGTCAAAGATTTCTGTTTGGGAAGAGCAAGTCTTATGGTGGAGTAACGCGACATATCATAGACGATGATGATGGCCAGATAGCATGACGTGGCCAGGATGCTGGCACACAAATTGTCTCTGGCCTACAATACTTCAGATATTTTTCATTAACTTAGGATGAAAGCTGTGACATCACAAACAATGCACAGTTAAGCATATTTGTATGTTACACCAACAATAATTTTCAAATTGTGGAGCAATTTCTTGATTTCCCCAGCTAGTTTTAACTACAGGTGAGGGCACTTTGAAAAAACGTAAAAATGTAATTGAAGATTACAAAGTAGGGGGGACAAAACGTTTAGATGGCGTTTGCACAGATCGAACGCCTTGCATGGTTGGAAGGATAAAAAGATTTGTTACATTGCTTGAAAATTATTTGGGTAGAAAAGTTTTTAAGTATCATTCGTATTACCCATCAAGAAGCTCTTTGTGCCAAGGGCTTAAATTTGCCTTCTGCTACTGACTCTGTAGTTCGCTGTATCAAAAAAATACGAGCTCGAGCTCTAGATAGACGACGATTTCGTGAGCTTTACTCGGAAGAAACGGAAGAGGATGGCGTATGTAATTGAATGGATATTGAAATTTAATAGCTGTAATTGATGCTATATGTAGCTGTAACCATATTCGGCCCTCAGATGGCTCCCAGTAATTTCGAGAAGTGGAAGGTACTAGAAATCTCTCGGCGGCCGGGAGAAAACTACAGAAGACCGGGGACAATATCAGTTTCTAAATAGTTGTTGTTTAGTTCAGCGTTAGGTCAGAGTACATAGATATCTAAGTGTGAGCTTCGCTCTTTAGATGGGCTTTGCATTGCGTTTTGTTTAGCGTTCGTTGTAGTCTGAGGTGTAATTAGTGATTATGCTCTGTGATATTGTAAAAAGCTGTACGAGTATTTTTGTGGAACGTTCCAGAACTCTGAAGTATTTCTTTTAGCAAATAAATTTTATCAAGCTATCATCGGTTCTGTGTGCATTCAATCTCTTACGAGCCAGTACACATGCAATATTGTAGAATGTAAACAGGTCAAGGAGAGCTTGACTTCTGACAGAAAATACTTTTATGGAGGATAACTATGTAATCATATATTATTCAGTGAAAGGCTGTATTTAGAAAACATCAAATACTGAATGATTAAACAATTACCCGAGTACAAAACTGAAACTGAGCGATATTTTCTCATAATTATAAAGAATTCAACTGTTAATATTAAGTACAGTTACCATTAGTTACAGATGTTTACTTCGAATCATAAATAATTGAACTCCGTTTATTAGAGACAACTGCAGCAACGTAATTTAATATTTCGATAATAATTATATTAATTGCGGTAATAAATACGTTAAAATCTGGTTATGCCGACAATTTTTTTAAACTGAAAGCTACTACTGGGAACACAAATAAGACTATCGATATTGGATATTATCGATTGTCATAATCTACAATCGCCATCTTAAGAGACCGAAATCGCTTAGATCCAGGAGATCTCTTTCTGTGGTTCCGTTATGACATGTAAGCAATTAAAAAACCAACTAACATTTTAATTATTTAAAAATAATAAAATCATGCGTTTAGAAGCTCTCCCCCCCCAACAGCTCAAATAAACTTATTCTGCAACATCTTCAGACAATTCTTTTGAAACTTCATATTAATCTCTTATTTGTGAATGGTGAATCAGAATTCCCTTAGTATTAATTTTGGAGGGAATCCCTCCCCGAAGAAGTGAACTCTTTATCTGTTTGTGAGTGTTTGGAAATTTTGTCTCGAGAAATGTCAGCATTCTTGACAGATTAATGGCTTTCGCTTCTTCGATCTTACCAGCTGTAAAACCAGATAACGTCAAAAAATTTAATTTTATGATTGTGAAAATGTCAGCCTCTACGAAATTTATCTGTTAAATCCATAACTCTTATGTTCATTCCTAGAAATTCTTTAATTTGTATTCAGCTATAAAATCGATGGAAATGCCGGCAAGTTTGAGAAAGTTCACAAAAATTATGTAACATTACAAAGAATTTTCCCATTTCTCGCAAATGCCGTGGTATTTGGAAAAACTAAAAGGCGATCATATTTTCACACCTTTTGTTTTTCATAACAAACCAGTCGAGAAGGACCTACCAGCAGTATTTGTCAATACTCCAGTATTTTAATATTTATAAATGAAGTTTTAATAATAACAAATCTTTTACCGCTTTTATATGACATATTTTATGTGCAAAAACAAATACTAAGTGCTAAAAGACTCTTTTATCTTCTGAATCTCAAATTCAAGAAGAAAGGGGAGAAAACTTTTATTTCTTTAAATTATTAATTAAAACAAAATTTAACGTCTGCGTATAAATAGAAAACAAATTTCAAATGACAATTTAAGAAATACAGAAGAAATTAAAATAAGTCTAATGTTTAAGAAATTAAGGTAATTCTATTGGAATTCAGTAAATGTAGTACGTAATTAAAGCTCTTGAATCTTGAGGTTCATTTTCTCAATAAAATTTGACCCCCCCAAATACTTTTAGAAACTTTCAACCATTTGTTTTACATTTTTCCAGAATATTTTTTTAATGTTTGGCCATTTAACTGCGCATTTAACTCAAATCTATTTATTATAAATCTACAAGAAGCCTTTGTAAAAATGTCATGAATGTCATAGCCTTTGTAAAATGTCATAGTTGAACCCTACAACAAATTTGTAGGGTTCAACTCTTTAAATCTTAAGTTTTTACTTAGAACCCCACGAACATTTTACAAGCGAATAATCGCTTAAGTGTGAATAGAACAAATGAGACTCGAGAAGGGTTTAAAACCCTTTATTATTCAGTATATTTATAATCAGTTCCGGCTTGGAACTTTACAATAAAGCCACCACTCGGGCTTGAACTTGAATACTAATAATTTGAACTAAAACTAGCTTAACTAAAGCTCTTAAATAATATAGCCGAAGCTATCGCAATCTAACTAGTTGGCCCCTAAGTATTAATTGAATCGGCGAAGCCTAGCAAGGGCCTAGATATGGCCGAGCGTATTAAGAGAGATGTGGCCAGAAGGCAAACGCGTGCTAGGTACGTACTGTTGGTTGTACCTGTATGGTGCCCAAGGTTTTGCCAACGACAGGGGCAATCTTGCTCTCCTTGCCACGATAAATTTCGTGGTCTGGTTATGATGTCACTGTCAGGCAGTTGAGATAAGTCACCACAACAACAAATTCTAGAAATGCTTAAATGTTTAGGTAATGTAACCGTGGTGATTAGAAACGAAATCAAACTGAAACTTCTTGCATTTTTCGTTCTGTAAAATGTAAAACTACAGCCGATTCTACATTAAATTGCTGACTGCTTCACTCCCACTTCACGATGAGCGAAGATCCGAGTTTTCGAATTTCGAATTTGTTTTCAATATTCTTTAGAACAAAATCTTCCACGAATAAAATTTTTGATATAGCAATTCGTAGTGTATTTTGAAAGTGCTTAAAATCATTTTAATCTTAAAATTCTATATACATAAGTTGACTGAAATCTATTAACTATGAGTAAAAGATAAGAAATCACACGTGGTAGTTTGCAGTTCCCAGATGGATTTCTTATTTCAAGGAGGACTTTAAGTTACTTTCATATTTAAAAGATGGGTAAGAGTTTACAACTGGGCCAAAAACAACTTGTTTTTTGGCGATTCTTTTTTGACGCCAAGATCGGCGCCGGAAGGCACAATTTCAAGATGGCCGCTACACAAAATTAAAATAAGAAGTCAAAGAATTGCACAAACTCGGTATCCATGTACACATCGATCTATTTTCGCTTGGAAAAAATTCCATAATTGCACAATCTAGGCATTGCGCACTGCCATAACTCTTTGTCCATGTACACATCGATTTATTTTCACTTAAGAAAAAAATCAGGAAGTTAAAACTATCATGGAACTAGAAATGGGGTTTCATCACCCAAACTGAACAAAATTTGTCGCTAATCGAAGGGGCACCCAATTCTACACTAAAGCCAAAAGATGCAGTTGTGTATGTGTGTTATTTAGACTATTAAATCAGAAAATAAGGATAAATTTCATCTACACATTTTCCCTTCATTACAAATGTTTCTTCGTTTAAAGTTCCTGTTAGACTATGAAGATTAGCTGTTACTCAGTGCCAACGATCCGCATTTTCAACGAGAGAAGGTAATCTTTACCGCTTGGATTCATTAATAAATCATCGTAGAGGTGAAAGGTCACGTTAGAAGTCAGAGGTTGAAGCACTAAATTTTCGTGAGCGGAATACGAAATGTGTGTCAGTAATTCAAGGATGAGTCAGGGACTCACTCGTGGTTAAGACAGCTAATAACGAAATTCTTTCCTCCTAGATTCGTATCAGAACATAAAAAATGGAATTCGGAAAGAAAATTATAAAGCAACTTGTGTGTAGCGTGTGTGTAGCGCTTAAACCCTTTGCTCCTTACGTTCTGGACATAAAATTCAACAGTGAAATGTGACATATTATGTGGTTATACAGATTAAAAAAAAGTGGTCGAAGTATTTCACATTCTGTTTAGAATTCCTTAGTTGAAGTTCTGCAGAATATGATTAAAATTTCGATGCAAAATTCTGAAGTCTATAGTTTAAAATCTTTTGATGTATTCTTAAAAAATCAGGCAGCAGAGAATATTATTAATTTATTATGTTCATTATGGGTTTATTTTATATTTATTATTATGTCTATCGTTTTAATTTTTCTGTCTTGGTAACGTGTGTATTCTGTACATTCCTATTAACTGCTGAAAAGCAACAGTAAGTAAATATTTGACTTAGTGTACTGTATTACTATAAATCTGAGTACATTTATTTTAAAAATGTGTGCTAGTTAGCATATGTATGTGTAACACCTTGGCAAAGTTGAATGGCGTAGTTAGTTGCCCAACGAAGAAGAAACTTGTTGGCATGGCCGAATTCAATTATTTTCTTTTATTCATAGCTGTCACATATTAAGCCAACATCAGTAAAATAAGCGTTGGAGCGCCCTTAAAGAATTTTCACATCGATACCCATAGACATGTGTAATGTATTTTTTTTAAACAGCTAGCAGCTGGCGGCCCACCAGCGGCAGAGCGGTAAAGTCGCTTAACACCGGTGGTTCAGTCCGAGGTTCAAATCCCGGAGAACGGGCTGGCTGCATAGGCGTTTTCTTTGTTTTCCCCATGTGTAACGTTTCCCTTAGAGAGTCCTCCACTAAGGCATCGATCCTCTTAGGCAGTATCCATATCCACACTCTTAGTATCCATACGCTTAGCCCTATTATGCTTTGCCATAATCTAGTAAACCGAACCAAACCAGCAAGCAGCGGCAAATTGCAAGAGCGAAGCGGTAAGCGTAAAGTGACGCATTCAGACGAAAGCGTGGAAGAGATAAGTCTAAAAAGTTTCGGTTTCAACTGAAACCCTTAATGTGATTGACTTTAAGAAACCCGCATTGCCGCATTATGTAAGATGTCATGAACTGTAGACTAATATATTATAAATGGTTACTATTTCTAGGACAGAAAGGGATAGTACTCAAATTAAAAGGAAGAATAAAGGTGCTATTGCAACATTAAAGCTAATAGTTTCGTTTCATACTTTTTATCTTACATGTATGACTCTTTTATTACATTTTTCAAATTCAATCTCTGAGGTTATTAAATTACGCAAATAGCTCTAGAACAGAGTGACCACACGTCCCGATTTTGGCGGGACAGTCCCGCTTTTTGGAGGACTGTCACGTGTCCCGCCGATTTTTAAAAATGTCCCGCTTTTTAGAAAATATCTGCATTTCTTATTATAGGAATTTTAAATTTACTGTAAAAATAGATTACCTATTATTTATTAATTATTATAGTGAATATGAAGAAATAAAAAATACATAAATAAAAAAAACACACGAAATGCATGCAGAATAAACTAAATTAGGCGATGTAGCAAGTTAGACTCGGTGGTGTTAATTTTGTCATTACGTCTCGTCAAAGACTATGTATTGTTAAGAAGGAAAGCTTCGCCAAAGCAGGAGTGGCTCCATCACATTCTAGAGGGAAGCAGTTGCGCATGTGCGAAATAGCTGTCGAAGCAAATTCAACCTTAATACCATTTTGCGCATGTGCGGAATAGTTGTCAAATCGGTGTCGAAGGTCACGTTTGTGAAGAGTCCATTCCTCTGTGACACCATTCCCCCCCCCCGTCTGTATCGACGTAAATCACATCCGTGTTGGTCTCGTCTTAAAGCAAATAAATGCGGACTGCCGTTAAATAGTGCGGTTGGTTTGTTATTTTTAATTTCACTTTCGACTCATTATTTGATTGACGAAGGAAGGGCAGTAGTCGCCACAGCGTGGTGGTCAACAATGTAAAACGTAGTACTCTTTTTTAGCTTTTGTAGTAAATTATTTATTTACAGTATTTACCCATAAAATAAAAGATGAGTTAAAAAAAGAAAATGCAAATTTATTGACGAGCTAAGCAGAGAATTTCCATTTATTAAAAAACCAAAATAGACTATATGGTACGGTGTGATAAATGCTTTTATAACTAAATTATAATTCATCATTTCATCCCATTTGTTCCGCTTTGTCTCAATGAAAATATGGTCACTTTACTTTAGAAGGAAGTTTTCGCCTCTCGAAAAGAGTTGGCGACGGTACTAATAACTACATTTAAAGTGCTAACTGCTAACTAAAACGTAAATAACTCACATTTCTGACACAGAGCTATCTGACTGAAGCAAACGCAAAATATGCTCAATCTGTTAAATTTATTCTATAAGTTTGCAAAAATATTATTGTAAATTCTAACGTAATTAAAATGCAAGAGATCGTATTATAGCGACCAGCTCCCACTACCTCTGCAGATGAGAAGCATTTTAGAATATAAATAAGCATCGATAGTTACCAGCACTTATCGAATAATTTATAAGACCTTAATAACATTATTTATAACCCAAAAGACTTATTCGGCATCAAATTATCACAACTGAACATTGAAAGTACTGGATAACCTAAACCCTCGTTAACATTTTAACAAATCACTACTGTTCAGCACGTAAAATTAGAAAGATGTGTGTCTAAGAGAATTTTAAAGTTCCCTTTTAAATATTAATTAATTAATTAATTAATGAAGCATGGATCATAACTATATTAATATCACGAAAGCAATACTGCTTTTGAAAACTTTTTGTGTAAGTATTATCCCTAAATAATTTATCTTTTTAATAAATTGTAATGAACTAAAGAGGAAAATGATATCCAAAAATCGTTGATTTATACACCTCGTCCTTTTACTGTAATAAACAAATAGATAAACGGAATCGCGCATGCGTTCTAATGCTCATAGTTGTAATTATCATTAAAATGCAGTTTTTATCGCTAGAGTAAGAAGTGGTTGCAGTAAATACCTTTATAAAAGCAAACAGAGTGAAAATGAGTCTCCATATCGAAAAATAGTTCTGATTTAATTAGAGTTTTTGTAGAATTTCTGCTGATTTAGAAGAGGGGAATGGTGAAAAATTTGGGCTAAATCTTTATTGAGAGCTTTTGGTATGTTAAACCATTTGCGAGGCTAATTGATTAAGCTGGGTTTTATATTTCTTGGAAAATTCAAGAAAAAAATATTCTACATTGTGTTGCCAGAAGCCAATAACTACGAGGACATTATACCACGGTGCACAGGTTACGGCCTTTGTACGTGATACCGTTTGGCACGTACAAAATATACATCTTTGTAGCTTCCCGCATTTAAGGAACATAACGAAACTGGAAATTAGTTAAATGCTAATACGTATACTTTCCATTAAAAAAACTTTCTTGAAGAGTTAAATGTTACACTTATCACTCTTAAACCCAGCCCATTCCGTTGTTTTATCCTTATTTACAAGCCTGTAGTAAAATAATTAATTAGAAAACTATTTCTATTGCAAAGGCACTCCGATATTCATTTTGTTGAGCTTTCTGCAGCTGCCAGTCGCTGTGTATTGTTGAACTCGGCTATTGAACTAGGTTATTGAACTAGATATTGATCTTCTTGCACATATTTAGAGATTTTTGGCCTCGGTCTCTGATTTGGTAATAGCATAGCTTCGTATTATGTATCCAGGTATAGGCGTTGTACTTACCATAACGTATAAATTATAAAAAGAAAAAACGGAATTATAGAACTAGTTGCAAACTAAAATTTGCACAACCGCAATGCACTATCGATTATCTTTGAGATCCACCTACGCTTCGATACGGGTCAACTAGAGTTCAACGTTGCAAGGGTTGGATTTCAACGCGGATAACGTCCGAATCCATCTCAGTCCCTTTGTTTTTCTTTTGTCGACTTTGTCACGACTTTCTAATTATTTTTTTCGCTTTCTCTGTATTATCTACCTGAGATATCTGCAGCCTAGGTGATACACAACCGCTCACTTATGTGTGTGGCGATTTCCGTGTGTTGAGGGCGTAGTGCTTTCAAAACTGATAGTCACCGTTTGCGATTGTTACGAATTTTTCTTGACAGAAAAGGATAGTTATTACCTATATAAGAGAAAATATAATAATAAAAAAATACTTATGAGACATAATACTAAAAAAACTCAAGAGACACAAATAAAAAACTTTTGAGAAAATTATCATTACCTTTTAAATTTTGCTATAAAAGGAAGCACATTTACTTGATTTTATATTAATAGTACCTACACTAGATGATTAGCTTTTTCATGAAACATTTGACTAAATCAAGCTCTTACATCATGAGAGTTTCGGGATATAAAAAATAGAGTGTTTATTTATATGTGAATCCATCCTTATATTCAGATAATAAATATTGCATAAAGCTTGGTCAAAAAGTAATGCACAATCCATTATAGCTCGGTAAAGGAAAGCATTTTCTGTAGTTAGAAGCACTTGTCCTTTAGGGTATTTAAAAATTCCAAATTCGGCTCAAGATCTCGAATAAAATTAATTTTTGAAGTATTTTTATAAAAATTCTGAAGAAGAGCATTATAGCGTTAATTTAAGTTTAAAAATATTATAGCAGTTATTACAGACAAAACAGTTATTACTAAAAACATCTTAGGAAAAAATTCGACGTTTGCTGTTTAACTGATATTTGTTAAACTCCAGAAAATCTTAAATTTGCAAAAAATAGTCGTGAAAACAGTCGCCGCGATAAAATGAGTGCCCTATCAATTAAAATTCCGCAAATTGTGGACAAAATACACACTCAAGAGCTTGCCATCGGAAATGAATGAATCTACCTTTGCGAAAAGCTTCTCCATCGGTTTGAGGCTAATAAAAGTATATCTGAAGTGTATTATCACTGAACATGAAAGCTGGATGCACTTCTGAATGATGAGGAAGGGAGTTCCAGTATGACACATGCGCATGAGTGGCCAACATTGTTTTGAAAGAATTCCCCCCTCTTCAGTGTCTATGGATTTGTAGAGCACTGGCATAATTATATTAAACTAGGCGAGAAATATGTTGAATATTGATAAGTCATTATTATAGCGTTTGTAATAAATATTCTGTAAAATAATTTCCTGTTTTTCAATTGAACGCCATTAATATATTGTCAAAATTCTTAAATATGTCACTTTCATCAGTGGCGAATTCAGGAGGGTTCCTATGGGACTGCAGGCCCTTCCACAGCTAATCAGAATTCTTGATTTTTTTAAAAATCATTACAGCTGTTTGTTCTTAATCTCCTGTAAAAAATAAAAAAAGTGCAAACAGTGTTTTCTGTCTTGACAGGCTCGAAAATTTTCCCGCTTTTTTAGTCTTCCCACCTGTATTTGTGGCGTTGACGCAGACGAAAACATTTTATGACTGTTATTTCATTATGTTTTTACTAAGTTAGCGAAAGTACTGTAGTGTCCTTTGTGATTCAATCCAGTAAAATTTAGAGACAACATGACGATACAAAACTTTTTTACCACAGCCAACCTCCTCCCCACGTGATTCCACTCCATCATGAATTCGCCACTGACTTTCATCCATTTTTACATAACGGCGTTTTTGTTAGACGCCTAAATACAGACCAATCTTAAGAGTAATATCAGTTCAATTTTAATGAAATTCTTGCAAACTGAATGTCTGGCTCTCAAACAAAGATTTAATTTTTTGCAAGATGATTTACTGAAATTACAAGCACGAACAAAATAAGTTTTACCAAGTTTATGTATTCCCGAAACACATACCGTCCGTGTAACTGTAATAGGTTAATGTGTCAGAAAATTTCTAAAAAATCAACTTTTCAGAAGGGAAAGGAATAAAATGCTTATAACGTTTAGAATCGTGTAAGAGATATTTGCATATTTTTGTATCTAACTCTATCACTTCTCTACCACGTTTTGGGTTACAAAATTTTATTACTGTTAAATGACATCTCAATCTTAAAATGAGACTTTTTGACATACGAGTTATTTTAAGAGCAGCTAGTTATTTGATTTTACAAAAACCGTCATTTTAAGCAATTGAGTCATAGCTAAAATACTAACAAAATAAAATATAAAAAAATCCGAAAGGTTTCAGATTTTAAATTACTTCCAAAGGGGCGTTTTTTAACTTTTTGTGTGTTACCTTTATTTATTAAATACCATGTTCTTCGCACTTAAACCATAAAATTCAGTTCAAGAACAATATCGCAAAATAATTTTAAAATGAGCGTATCTATAGAATTTCCGATACACAGTCTCGCGACAAAAATGTTTTTCACCCCCCTTCCGCACAGTTTTGCCATTGTTCGCTTTGAAATCGTTGAGTTTGTTAATCAAGAATTCGTTAAAATGTTACAAAATATGAAATCGGTAATAAAACAAATTTCAAATTAGGGCTTCCAGGGTTATTAATAAATTATTATCTAATGTAATCGGGTTAAAGATTACGTTATTCAGAATTGGATGGTTCTAGGTACCGTTGTTTTATCCCAATGCGAAAAACATACATGCATTTATGCAGATTCTTCATTATTTAATTCCTTTAAATATGACACAGGGTGATAATATTTGGTGGCAACAATTTGAAAAGTTGTGAGGTTTTCCCTTTAAATCTTTAGTTCTAACTCCGAACCCCAAGAACACTTAACAAGCGAATAATCGCTTAAGTGTTAACAGAACACGTGAGACTTGAGAAGAGTTTTAAACCCTTTATTCTTCAGTATATTTACAGGTCAGTTCCGACTTGGAACTTTACATAAAGCCGCCACTCGGGCTTGAACTTAAAATACTAATAATTTGAACTAAAATTAGCTTAACTAAAGCTCTTAAAGGATACAGCCGAAGCTATCAGAATCTAACTAGTTGGCCCTTAAGTATTAATTAAATCGGTTAAGCCTAGCAAGGGCCTAAGATAAGGCCGGGCGTAATAATAGCTAAGAGAGACGTAGCCAGAAAGCAAAGCGCGCTAGTCAGGGAATCAGACTCTCTCTGTTGAAGTCGGTTAAGTTACGACTTAAATAGTACTCTTTCTCATTTGCATTATCTGAGTTCCTAAATTTACATTCTGGCAGGAAATTGTAAGATGAAATAAGATAGGAAAGATACAAAACTTAAAATAACTGTTAGTAAACGTATAATAAACCTTACAAAGTGGTACGCCGTTTATAGCGACTCAACGCAAAATGCCAAAACGAAATTAATAGCCCTGCTGGGCTAACGCAGTTTGAGCTAATAATTTTTGAAAAACCGCTAAAATTCTGTAGTTGAGGTTAGAAATACCGTAAAACCTTGGGCTTCCAGTTTCTCGATTTATGTTTAGATTAAAAGATGGCGTTTTCATTAAAATTGCGCACTGATTAGTTTGACCATTAAACAAAGGTATTTGAGAAAAATCCTATGTTAAATTTAAAAAAAAATTCCTTTTGGAATTTTGAAAAACTTTCTTTGGAATATTGTATTGTCATCGTAAATACGTGTATCAAAAACTTTTAAGAAAGCCGGGTGAGTAGAAGAAGATGAAAAGTTAATCTCAAGATCTGCCGTCCCCCCCGAAAAAAAAAACGTACATGGGATCCAAGTATTGGGTTAGCAAGAAAGTGATTTGGGTTTGCACAAACAGATAGCGTTATGTTCCTTTTGTTATTCTTCTGTCACTTTCAATTTGTTTCTTTCGAGATCTGGCCGCTGACACTTTTAGGTTTCTACAAAACCAAATTCCATGTATTTTTGTTTTAAACTCTTAGTTTACGGTTAGTTTTAAAATAGGGTGCAAAAATAAACATTTTTGATATATTTAACTTTTATATTTTTATAAAGGCAAGAAAGCGGATGAGGCTCAAAAAGAGATATGTGAAGTTCATGGTGCTGACTGCTTAAAAGATGCACATGTGTCAGAACTTGTTTAAACAATATTGCACTGGAGATTTTTCACTCGAAGATGATCGACGATCTGGCGACCTTCTGAGATTGCTGATGAAAAACTAAAGCAATAATTGAATCCAATCGTCATATAACTGTGCCAGAGATTGCAAAAAGTTTAAATGCATCACACGCAATGATTGAAAAATCACATAAGATGTCTTGAACTCGTTAAGAAGCTTGATATTTGGGTTCCGCATAAACTGGAAGAAACTCACTTAACACAACGAATCAATATTTGCGAAACGCATTTGAAACGTGCAATCGACCTTTTTTTCAAACAAATTATCACTGGTGATGAAAAATGGATCGTCTACGTAATGTTAATCGAAAGAGGTATGGTCCAAGAATAATGAATCGGCACAACCCATATCGAAAACTTAATTGCATCAGAAAAGGAACATACTATCAATTTAGTGGGACTACAAAGGTGCTGTATATTTTGAGCTGCTTCCAAGCAACCAAACGATCAACTCCGATGTTTCTTGCCGACAACTTTTGAAACTGTAGGAAGCAATGGAAGTGAAGAGACCAGAATTGCCAAATCGCATAAGAATCGGGTTCCACCATGACAGTGCCTTACATATCTTTAGCAAAACGCTCGAAATTATTGGAGCTTGGTGATGTCCAAACCCCACATCACCTCATCACCTCATCACCTGTGGTGTCCAAACACCACATGACCTTGCATCATCGGATTATTACTTATTTCGAAGTTTACGAAACTTCTTAGATAGTAGAAAATTCAGTAAAAAAATGATCTCAAATCGCACTTCTTTGAGTTTTTTGCTGATAAAGACCAGACGTTAAGCACGAAATCATGAAGTTACCAGAAAGATGGTATTTTGTCATTTAACGAACTAAAGTTCATTTTTTGTACAGAAAAAATTGCGCTTTATTTCACACTAAAATCCGAAATTACTTTCTCGCCAACCCGATAACTAAAACCGTATAATAATTACTGCGGTATAACACTTTGTTACCATAATTTAACGTCAAGTTAATTTAAAATATTTTTCCAAGGTGATCTTATAAGGCAAGCGGTTCTGAAACGTTTGACTAATGCGTTTAATCTAAACAAAAATTTAAAATCTTTAATACCACCACTACATTTTACAATGATTATTTTTCAGTTTCTCGATAGAAATATTAAAAAAATATATATTGCCATTTGCACAACCTCTTATCTATTTGTGTTAAATATGCGCACAAAAGATATTAGATTAAAAATTGGTTACCATTTTAATTATCAAAATCGAAGTTGTAATACTTTAATTTTAAAATTTAGTGTGAAATTTGAGCCTGTTTAAGAGAGATCAACTTCTTTATGTCTGGTCTTATTTCCTTTAGGTTTAACCGTGAATTAGAATCCACTTAATATTTGTTCTGTATTTATTTTTCAAATATAACATGGAAGAAAATCCTTGTTTATACAAATAGGTTGCGCAAAAAGGCAATAAAAATTTAGCAGCTCTATTTGAAATGCCTTTAAATTCTGTTTTCGGTTCAGCCAAAAGTTAACGAGTGTGTTATTTTTGAAATCTGCAGTTGGAGTTCGATCACAGGAAATATCTATCAATTGTTCCTTTTCTTGGCGAGATGAAATTTCAGGTACATTTGAACAAAATGGATTTCTAATCCAATTTTCTTTTTCATAATTCTTGGGAAAATACACGTTAAAATTATTTCTCAATGAAAAACAATGATTTAACAAAGCTCAGATCGCATAAATTTAGGAGTGTTAGAAAATAAACTTAAATTTTTAATTTACTTAATCTTATATTAATTTTGAATTATATTTTATTTTGTTATTTAATTTTTGAATTTAATAGTTAAAAATACTTTTTTTCTAATAGTTAAAAATACTTTATTTTTCTCTTGCGTACCACCGGTTGAGAATTGCTGTTAGAAGGTGTTTTCTTCCTCCTTGCTCATGCCATCGTGGTGTAACGGTAGCTCAGTCGGCGCGTATTCGAGAGGTCCATGTTCGAGTCCAGGTGAGAGCATTGCTCATTATTCATGTCTCCTGCTTCAAAATAAGCTAATGACTCTAAAATCTCAAAACACGGTGTGATTAAAAATATAACATGGTCTCATTTATAAGACTACTTGCATTTTGAAGGAGTTTTTCATGTGAAAAAACGTCTTGGGAATTAGACAAAATCATATATATATATGCTTAATTTGTTGAAATTATTTTGCAAAAAGTATTACTAAATTGCCCTAATGTCCTATTTTAAGGCATTAAATTGTATGTTTTATTTTAAACCAAAAGCTAAAAAACACACGACAAGTTTCGTCAATACAATATTTCAATGTTATACCGTACGCAGAAGACAGACAGATTTCATTTTAGATGCCTATTTTAAGAAAATATCATCTTATAAAAAGAAATAGTGATATTTATTATTACTATGATTTGGTTTTATCAGGTTAAATAGGAAATTTGAAATTATGGGCTACGAAGGAAATTTGAGTATGAGTATTGACAACCAAAAAATTGTTATTACCAAAAATACTTCTAAACTTGTTGGAATTAATTCCAGAAAAAGCTTTAAAATCTTATATTTAAAAAAAAAGAATTAAAAATTCAAGCAAAATAGCCTTTTATTGGGTCTGAGGGGGAAAACCTTTCCCCCCCTTTTTAGATGATTTATTGAAAAGAGAACGAAATTTTTTTATGAAGAAAATAACAGATCAAAATTGTTTTCCTTTTATAAAGTTCAAATAAATCCTGTAGCATACCTATGTCATTTGCAACGTTAATTGATTGCTGTACCAGTCACTTATATTGATTTCCTATTTAAATAGGTATTTTCTTTGATTTGCAGCCTCGGGATTCGCAAGCTTGTTAGACTTACCTATTTAAAATGGAAATAAGGCTTTGGATTATTGTGAAACAACGAAAGAAAAGGAAAAAATACACCGTAAAAAACTAGATAAGGCTGTTGCTGTAAAACGTCAACAATTATTTTAGACAAATTATAGGTCTTTTTGTATACGTTGAGCTTCTCTTTTATAATTAATAGTATTGAGATTATCTAAAGTACATGTACCCTTTATTCCCGGCCGATCTAGCAAGTTTCAAGGTCAAGGAGTTTCTTTTTCTTTTCTTTTTTTTTTTTTGTAATGCGGGAATAGATTTAACAGAACCAGTCATTGCACAAGTTGTGCATGTTTAGATGTTGTCTGAGGTAGGAGTAAGAAATCGATTTATATTGAAAGGCCATATTTTTTTAATCAAAACACTGCTAGGCTACATGATGAAAATTTAAATAAAAATCGGATGCCAACACCACATAATTTCCTTGTACGGCCTATTAAATTATATGCATTATTTTATTGCACTTCATTTAAACTTATTTCCTCGATCTATTCTTATTTAATTAACCGATCCCTCAAGGCCAATTAAAAATGACATCAAAAACTGTAAATTTTGAAATTAAATATCCCGGCCAATTTTTGTCGTATGGTAGTCAAACTCCTTGTATTTTTATTTTTTCATGACTATAAAACTTTCTCAATTATAGGTATAGGAACCGGGAAATAGTATTAAACGTCAGACTTCGTTGTTTGTCCAAAATTAATTTTATTTTTAATTTAACATTGCCAAAACATGAATATTTTCGTCATTTAAAACACTTCTGTAATTGGAAGTATACGACTACGACCAATAAAAAATAAATCGAAAATAAAGTCCGGGTAAGATTTCAGCCGTGTAGAACGCTAAGCATATATATATATATAAAAGATATATAGACTATGGCTAAGTTAAAAAATAATTGGCAACCTCAAAACTGAGTACTCTAAATTTTATGTTCTCCCCCTAAGTTCATCTTTTCTCCCAAATTCTAGATCTTTTCAAATTACACTACGCTGCTTGCAAAGGGAGCTAAAACCTAAAATTAACCAATCGCAGTTTAGCTGTACATATGCGCCTGCTTAGTATAAATACTTCTTCGCGAGCAATTACGTCATTCTTTTTCTGAACTTCTCCTGCCCTGCAATTTGGCAAAACCTCTGCGTTGCTATGCTGAATTGTTCCCCTCTGTTCTTATTCTAAGATGATTTAGTATAGTGTTAACCCATATACATAAAAATTATTGTCGCTAACTATGATCTAGAACTATCTTGCGTACACAAAAATTGATTGGATGATTATCTTGGAATAATATTATGATTTCAAACGATCATATCTGTCTGCTAAGTTTTAAAGTCAAAGAGCGTGGGGCTGTTACAGTTTCATGTTGCTGGCCACGAGAGGACGCGGCTTTTTAAATTTATGCTTGTTATTTTTTCTTACCGCTTTGTGGACTATTTGATTGAGATGTAATGGCAAAGATAAAAAAAATATATTCTACTGTAAGAAGATGAATTGTAAATAACTGTAAATAGTGTTTTCCGTGCGATAAAATGACAAAAAATCCAAGTGTCTTTTGGAAAGGTAAGCAGAAACATTTTCTTATCAAATATTGTTAAACGTTGAATAAGAAATAATGAATAAGAAAATACAAATTAGAAACACAGACAATAATTCAAAAGGGGAAGCGTAGGCTGGCCGTCGCTCTGTACTTCAGATTTTCTGCTATTGTAACTGAGCATGCTGGCAAAAATTAATTACGATTTCTTCGCGATCAGATAAGCATTAGCGAGCAAGGATTTAGACTAGGTTTGTTAATTTTACAATCTGTATTTGCTTAAATTTAAACGTGTGTTTGTTTACCTGCAAGATAGTGGAAGTTTTTTTCTAGTTAGATTTTCATTTTTTGTAAAGGCCGAAGTGTTAATAAATAGTTAAATTTAAATTTTTTGCTTGGTTTCTGCTGTTTGTAGCCAGAAGGCAGACGAGATGAAAACTGACAGTCTCTTAGGTTTCTTTGGTCATTTAGTAGTTCAAAAATAAATGGCGTAACCGTATGAGGTGCATTATAGAATTTTGCGCTTTCGGTGCTTTTCAGAGCTTTGTTCTGTAGAGTCATTAGGTTAAGCAGAAGAGATGGCAAATGAGCAATGTCCTCGCTGGGACTCGAAGCACGGACCTCTCGAATACGCGCCGAGCGTACTGACCACTACACCACGAAGGCATGCCAAGAAGGTGGGAAAAATACCTTATACACAGTCCAGTCACATTAATGTGACCATCTGTCAAAAGCCAGAATAACCACCTTTCGCAGAGCGGACTGCTGCGAGACGTGCAGAAAGAGAGTCACATAGGTCCCTGAAGGTGTTCTCTGGGATGTTGAGCCATGCCGACTCTAATGCCGTGGCCAGCTGCGCTAGATTACGCGGTTGAGGATCCATGGCGCGAACAACTCGATCGAGATGGTCCCACAGATGCTCGATTGGGTTTAAGTCAGGTGAGTTTGCTGGCCAGGGGAGGACGGTAAACTCATCCTGGTGCTCTTCGAACCACGCACGTACACTGGCAGCTGTATGGCACCTCGCATTGTCCTGCTGGAAGATGCCATCATCCTGAGGAAAAACAATGCGCATGTAGGGGTGAACATGGTCCGCAAGGACAGATGCGTACTTGTATTGATCCATTGTGCCTTCCACAATGATCAGTGAACCTAGAGAATGCCAGGAAAACATTCCCCAGACCATAATGCTCCCGCCTCCAGCTTGGACCGTTCCGGCAATGGTTGCAGGGTGGTTCCTTTCAGAGGTTTCACGCCTTATACGCCAACGTCCATCTGTCCGATGGAGCATAAAACGCGATTCATCCGAAAACGCAACCTGTCGCCACTCAGTGGACGTCCAGCTGCTGTACTGGCGTGCAAATTCTAGCCTTCGCCGTCGATGAACAGCAGTCAGCATAGGTGCACGAACCAGGCGTCTGCTTCGGAGGCCCAGACGCAGCAATGTTCGCTGAATAGTACTTTGGGAGACACTTTTGGTAGCCCCTTGGTTCATTTTGGTGGTCAGTTGCTCAACGGTAGCCCGTCTATCTGCCCGAACGCATCTCCGCAACCGTCGTTCGCCTCTGTCATCTATGGCCCGTGGTGCACCACATTTGCCACGTCGCTGATTTTGGACAGTCCCATTTTGCCATGCACGGTACACTTTTACCACGGCGGCACGCGAACAGTTCACAAACTCAGCCGTTTCGGAAATGCTTCCACCCTTGGCCCGAAAGCCAATGATCATGCCCTTTTGGAAGTCGGATAAATCGCTTCGTTTCTGCACTACGCCAACGATTGAAATGTTTTCCGAAGCCCTCACACACCCTTTATATACGCTCAACTGCACTGTGCTGCCACCTGCCTTCTGTGATTGGTTATTTAACTCTGACATGGAAAATACGTGGTGGTCACATTAATGTGACTGGACTGTGTATATCTTTAAAAGGGCGACTGAGGATTAGGGGACCCAATCGCCAAATTCCAGTGGTGGACGATCATCATCCCCCACCGTTTTTAGTTCGGGCACCACTTGTAGAGTCATTAGGTTATTTCGAAGCAGGAGAGATGAAAAATGAGCAATGCCCTCGCCGGGACTCGAGCCATGGACCTCTCGAATACAAGCGGAGCGTACTGACCACTACACCAGAAAGGCATGGCAAGAAGGCGGGAGAAATACCTTGTAATTCAATTAATTTATTGAAATGATGATAGCCAGCAGAAGACCTTCTTTCAGTTCCATATTTAAAATTGAAATTAAGCTTTAAATAAAGTATCACTTCCGGTTAGGGGTGGTTTGTAAATAAAATCTGATTTGTTATTTCAATGATATTTATTACACTGCATACTGAATATTATTATAATGTAATATGAAATTTTGGATTCTATTTCATTAGGTATAATTAGCCATGTGTAAAAACTGGTTTTTCCTAATTCATGCCAACCATAATTTATACCATTATTTATATCAACGTTTATTACCATTATTTATATCAACGTTTATTACCATTATTTATATCAACGTTTATTACCATTATTTATATCAACGCTTATTACCATTTATACTAACTTTATAACCACAATTTCTACCAACATACATTTTCCCCTTTATTTTTTTCATCATGAACTGTATTGGGCAGTTGAATAACGTATATTTTAATAGGTTTTTTAATTAAAGAAAATTAAGTGTTTGTAATACCTTTAAAATAAAGGCTTTAAAACAAATACCATTGTTCCATTTTCTTCTGCTATGTTATTTCTGTAGTATCAACAAAGCTAAATTCATTTTGACTTGTAAGTATAATTGCGGCGATATTTAAGTATCAGTAAACAATGCTCATTCTTCTGCAACAATATGTTATGTTTATTATGGTCTTCAAGTAAACTACCACTTGAGTTTTTCCAGATTTAACCAAAATGTAATCAATACTTTATATTACTGTAGATCTCTTCAATACGAAACAGAAATTTCTGGAAGTTTGATATAAAACTCATCGCGAACTAAAAACCGTCAAGCGTATACAGACACGCATTCTAAAAATAGTAAAAACATGTGTTACTAATTTGTGCGTAATCACTGAAAACTCACTATAGAATTTTTGGACCAAACAATGCCTTCCTTACCTATATATACTATGTATATTATAGTGTGCAAATTAACTGAGAAGGAACGATTGTTTTGATTATTTATGTATATAATTTCAAATTTAGTGATAATAACAAAATTAATAGGAATCATGCCCTCCTCTAGCGCAAATGACCTCTAGCATATGCTTAGACATTGACTTTACTAGTCTAGTGCATATTTTTTCCTTTTTTATCCTGGAAGCACACTTTTATAGCATTCTTAATCCTGCGCTCTTTTGACGTACAACGATTTTGCTAAGATATTCTTAAGTCACTAAGTCCGATTTTGCTAAGATATTCCAAAGTCCATACTGAGTTTGCAAAGGTTTTCGAGAATGGCACTGTTCTACGTTTTCATATTCCAATATACTTCCACGAATTCATCATTCCGCCAATAGGACCTGGATTACCAGTGTCATCTGCAGTGAAAAAAAACCCCAATCATTTGTTTTTGAGGGTATTTTAAGGTTTGTCGGATATGTTAAGGTTTTATTGATTCACCTTTCTTTGTCTAATCACATTAGAGGTGTAATCGTGAACGAAAAAATAAGGCCCATCGCTGAAAATGACCTTTTTTTCAGTCATTTGTGATCCAAGATTTGTAAATATTTTTTGACCCACAATAATCGTTTTGCTTCATCTGACGTGTCAAAAATTGTTTTTAATAGGCTTTCATCGCCTTCCGTCCAGTAGTGAGAAGAATGAATGTGGTTGAATGCACGTTTGAAGAATGAATATCAATACCAAAAGATATCAGATATCTTTTAAGGCTAGTTTTTATCAGGTTTATTAATAACGCCATTTCGGAGTAGGAATCGACCAGATTTTGGAGTTGTTTCCTCTTCCTCTCTGCCGTTCCTTTGTCGAAAAATGAATCCAGTTTCTCCTCAGAATACAGGAAAAGCTCTATTTTCCAATACTAATCGCTGAAGTAGTATTTTTTACAGTCATGGATATGTGATTGTTGAGTATGATAATCTTTGTTCTCTTTATAAGCGTTATATACATTTTTAGCACGCTAAATGAAAGAATGCATAATGTACTTAAATGTATGCAAAAGTAACTTCCTCTTCTCACAAAAAGAAGCTTCAAGTACAGTTATTCTAATTATTGTTTAAACCAGTTATAAGTAGTAAAAAGCAGACATCCAGATGATATCCAGGCAGATACATTACACTGCATTGAACACAAGTAAAAATTACTGTTACAAACCATCAATGTAAAACAAAACTGCCCACCAAAAGTGCAGAAAGGAAAAGAAAGCCGCGTTAAGATCAAAGCAGTGATAGCAAATGATTGTTAAAGTGTTTGTAATTGTTTCTATCTGTAGCAGTAAGTAATTTAATTGCACGTAATCCAGAATATATTAACCTTGTTTAGTTGCCAGTGAAAAGTAAACTGCTTAATTGTAAAATAAATCAAATGTGTAGACAGTCATCTTCAGTTTCACATTACCTTTATCGAAATACAGGAGCAAAACCTTTTGCATTTATGAGAAAATATGAGCAAAAATGATTAGCCTTTTTGTTTTAAAATGCATTGATTTTCTTTTGAATACTGATTTAATTTACGTAACTCAATGAATTTGTTCCCCAACTTAAACTGCTTGAAAATACAACTAAATTTTTAGTAGTCATTCTCTGTTAATAATAATAATACTAATATGGGCTATTACTCTTTCCTGTATTTTCTTTACAACTGCCTTCAGATTAACCATACATAAGATCATCGTGGAAGTCGTCCTCGGGATTACCTCGTTTAATCGGAAATCGATTATAATTTTTTTAATGATGAACGAAATTCGATTGTAATCCTTAAGGATTATCTGTTCAGTTAAATCCAATGAATAACTGACTACTAAAGTTTCATGGAATAAAACCTTTCTCTGGATTGCTACAATAAACTAAAGTGGTTTGGTATCTCATTTTTGGAATATATTTACTAAAGTTACTTATGTAATAATAGTTGCACTGCGATAATTACAGTTCTTTTTTTCACTAAGCTGAAAAGCCTATCCAACGCAATTATCTATTGCATTTAATTAAGCGAAGAATTATATGCTAAAAATTAATTTACTAGAATTTTATTCGAGTCGGTTGTGGTAAGAGATGATTATTTCGATAATAATATCTACTTTGCATATTATATCAATTCTTTCTTCCCCGTGCAGTAGCTAACTTCTGCTAATAATGAGTTTGTCTAATATTATTCTTCCAACTGCAATTTTTTATAATGAATTTTAATACCGCTAAGACTGTATTGACGTTCTTTGAGACACTGTAGCAATTTATATTTAAAATACGTCATTACTTTTTCTGTACCAAATTTTTGCATCCATTTCGCCGGCTGTATTTCCATTGTTTCTCAGCTATTGTCTACGCTGTTGATGAAAAGAAGAAGAAAAGAAAAAAGAAAAACCTATAGCCGCTTGACTCAAACGAAGTCTAGTTTAATTCAACACGTATTAAGTTGAAAAATAAGAGTGCACTTTTTTCATTTCCAACCGAAAGTGAGGTATAATGGGGTCGTTTCGTGTATCCGTAACCTTAACGGTTCACGAACTTCGTTCTATGAGCGAAGAATGTGCCGCAGGGTGTTGATTCTTCTTTAATACCTGCTCTGCGGTTATCTTTGAAGATGCATAACTTTTTTTCTAACTCGTATTGACAGTAACCAGTTTTATGCATATGTAGTAAAGATTTAACTGCGCAAAAAAACTTATTTCTTTTGATAGTTTAAATGCACAAAATACTCGGACGGCAAGAATGCTAAATAATTTTAAATGTTCATATAATTTCACAAACGTCTGATTTTATTATGCCTCTTTTTATTGCATATCGCAGTTACAGCCCATGTTTACAATGTAGAAGTTTGTAACATAACTGCATTGAATTATATTACTGGCACCAACTTGTCGCCAATATTTCGGGCTTTGTGTTATGTATGCCACATTTTTAGATAGCTATTAACCTGCGCAGCTAATCTTCTAAAATAGTTACTATTACAAAATAAAAAAAATATCTAATGAGTTTCATGAATCCAGTTAGGGTAGTTTTAAGAGTCTAGCTGGTAACTAATAACAAGACAGATGCAGAATTGTGTGAATTGTTTTAAACCGCTCAGTTAGTTAATCTGTAACAGGCAGATTAAGGAAAAGTTAGATATCTTGCGCTTTGACGAATGATAACACAATGTGGCATAAAAAAATAAAAATAAAAAATAAAACATTTTACGTTGGGCAATGGCAACACATTTCTTTTAAATCCCTGAGAATGTTGATGAAAATTTTAAACATACATATCTTACGCTTTGACGAATGGCAATGCATTGCTTTTAAATCGCCGAGTTTATGAATGAAAATTTCATTAAAGTTCCTACAAAATACGAAATGAGCTTAAAACAAATTAGTAATTCAAAATCTGGGAACACAAGTTCACTCCTGAGCGCATAAGTAATATGAACATCTCTAAGATCATAAGTAACATGAGCTGAAGTATTGTTCCAAACAAATATTAAAATTGGGTTCTTGATTTTTTTAATGAGCTTTTCGAGGTTCACATATTTGAGTGGAGAACTACGTGTGTTTAAAATTCGGCGGCTCTTGTTGCCGCCATTTTTTCATAATTTGTGGAACAAATAAACAAACAAAAAAACATACATCAGTATATATATATATATAATATTTCTGAAGCATAGCAGAGAAATCAGCTCGCAGTCGTTTTGGCTTACAGATGGAGATAACAAAACATAAACTTTGAAGAATTTCCAGTCTTTATTTTCACGCGTATAAAATCATCTTCATGGGTATTTATCCAATCATCTCATAACTTTCTATGATTCAATCATAATCAAATATGATAAATTGCTACGTACATTGGTTCTCAAAATTAAGACACTGGCATTTTAGACGGGGAAGCAAAGCGGTGAGATATTAGCAAGGTGGAAGTTAGCAGAATAATGACGTAATTAGCTCAACAAAGGTATTTATACCAGAGTAGGTGCGATTCTAGAGACACACTATGATTGGTTAATAAGGTTTTAGTTTTGTTACCCTTTTCAAGCAGCGTTACATAACGATAGGAAGATCTCGAATTTCGGAGAACAGATGAATTTAGAGCGAGAGCACCAACTCTAGAATGTTAATTTTGAGATCGCCAATTATTTTTCAAAGCAGCTATCATATTTTGTTATATCTTACATATATACACGAGTATATAAACATAAAGAATCCAAAATTAAAAATTAATTAAATTGGAAACAAGCAAGAAAATTCCCTATTAATATTTTAATTGAAACCATGGAAAAGGTCTACATTACAACTAAATATAATCAAAATTAATATAAGAGTTCATCAGTAGAATAAACCTTAAAAAAGCAAATTGGTAATAGAAATCAAAATCAAAATAAGATATTGAACACACGTCAAAATACTTTTACCTGCTACTGGACACTTTACACACATTATCTCATACGTTTTCCAAGAAGTTCAATTTTTCTATATCTCCCAGAGTAGCTTTGAATTATACTTTTTTTTTGCAGTTCGGAAAACTATGATTTTTTTTTAAGAAATTCAGTAAGTTTGAGTTTTGTTCAATATTTTTGTTTTCTACTAAGTTTCTGGTTTTTTTAGCTGTTTAAAGCTCGATTTAGAAATTTATGTACAATAGCATTAAAAGTTTAAGGTTCACATAATCGAAGACAACCCATTCTTTGAGTTTTGTTTAAATAACAATTTGATTTAAAAGTTTATTCTTTTACTCATTAATTTGTAATTTTTAACCCTTTCGCCCGGACTTTTGCATGATTAAAATTTAAGTATGAAAAGTAGGTTAATTTAATGTTGACGTACTAAAACAAGTGTAATATGATTTTAAAGTTTTTAACTTTTCCCGTCTCCTGGAAATCTCCGGGACAATATGTCCCAATTGTCAACTATGACTCTTTGCCCCAACCGTCTAGGCTATTGGGATAATAACCTTGCAATGCATGTGAATAAATAATAAAGTTAAATGAAATGCACGGAATATTTTATTCTTACAGTACAAGTTAAGTATGATATGGCGGAAAGCAGCTTTTACAAAGTGCAGCCTGACACATTTGGCAAATAGGCCAGGTTTCTTTAGTTAAATACTTGTTACCTAATTCCTTAAAAACACTGCAAACGTAAAAACCAATTTAAAACAGGGTTTTATTTACTCAATAAGGAATGAAATCTAATCTTCGGGACGTATGTCCTCATTAGGACCGAAATCTTTTTTGCATTTTTGTGTATCTTTGGCTATTTTATTTTTTAGAGTAGTCAGTTTTGCATAAGTAGTATTTTTTATACTCATTTTCTCTTTTTTCTAAGTGTTCGAATACATGAAGGAAAATTCTGAATACATCTGAGATACGGCTTTCGGTTTTAATTAAATTTAAATGTCTTTTTGAAAATTTGATTGAATCTTCATCGGTTTTTGATCTCAAATGATTCAGAAGAATGAAACGTGTATTCGAAACACATTAATCGGCTTTTATAAAGCTTTCATTCATTTTTCCCTGATGAGTTCTGAATTAGGGTTTCAGACAAAGGAGATTAATTTGTGGTTTTTATTTCTATTTCCAATTTGCATTTTATTTTTATTTCTATTACCAATTTGCTTTTTTCGGCTTTATTCTACTGATGAACTCTTATATTAATTTCGATTATGTTTAGTTGCAGTGTAGACCTTTTTCCACGATTTCAGGTATTAATATTAATAGGGAATTACGTTGCCTTGTTTCCAATTTAATTTATTTTTAATTTTGGATGCTTTATGGTTAATTTGCTTCATTCTTCCAGCTATAGCGCAGAATATGTTAAATTTTTGTTTTTGGTATACTACTTTGTTTTTCTTTATATATATATAGTATATATATATACGCTACAGATGCTTCAGAATTTAACAACAGAATTAATTATCCCAACATTTTAAATTATTGCATTACATTGCACGAGCACTGCTTTTAATTTAAGTTTCAAAATGCCTGCAAATGAAAATGGGCATAAAAAATGTTTTGATGGATATAAAATTTAGATGCATTTTATTTGATGACGCTTGTCGTGCTGGTTCTTCATTCCACGCGTTCTTGTTTGTAATAATATGTAACAAAATTGGAGCTCCTACTAGCTGAGAGATTCTCACTTTATCAGATGTCTTCAAACTAACGTGAAATAAAAGAAGAATATAATTAAACTCTTGAATTTAGACATTCATTTTCTCCCCATACAGTAAATCGTCTACTGGCGGCCACCTCTGAAAGTGACCAATATTTCGGAGAACATAAGTAACATGAACATTTCGGAGAACGTAAGTAACACGAGCATATCTAAGAACATAAGTAACATAAGTAAAACCAGCATTTCTGAGAACACGAATAACAGGAGCTGAAGTATAGTTGACGATTCAGATCCAGTCATACATTAAAACTGGGCTCTTGATTTTTAATGAACATTTCTGTTAGATGTCAGTGAAACTAATTTTCCAAATTTTCAAATTAAAATGATATTTTGGGTGGGTTACAATGTGAAAGATTCGAATGATGTGAACTGCAGAACAATGTAAGTTTTTAGATCTGCAGTCTTTCCCAAAATTCATGGGATTTGAGGCTTCCATTTCTGATTTTGAATGATCATGTATTATAGAAACAATTGCCAAGTTTAGGGTCACATAATTATCCCATGCCACATATAGTTTACATTTAGAATCGAACCTTTCCTGTCTCTCGTAAAATATATTTTACAGTAGAACCTTAGCCGGTCTCTATCAACCAAGGTCTCTGTTAATTAAACCAGCCATGAATGTAAATTACTCTTTGGGTAACTTGACCGAATATTTAAATACGGGAAACTTCGGGCTTTTGCATACCAAATTTTGTAGGACTTTATAAGGGAAACTAGCTCGTATTTATGTTAGACATCAGGAAAACAGGAAAATACACGCTTTTGGAAAATATCGAAGCACCATGAAGAAAATGGTTATTTTTGATGAAATTGAATACGTGTATAGCTCATACACAGATAATAAAATGATTAAAAAATCAAGGCCATAGTGTCTGTTCACGGCTCACAATCAACCATTGAGTGTTCAAATTAGTAGTTGGTCGAACAGCCCCTAGCGGCGATGCATGCTTGAATTCGTCGAGGCAAGGAGTAGTAAAGGTTCCTAATGTCATCTTGCGACACATGCTGCCAGGCATTCATCAGTTGTCGCTCCAGATCTGCGATAGTTTGTGGGGCCCGAATCTGGCGGCCTACCATGTCCCAGGCATGCTCAATTGGTGAAAGATCTGGCGATCTTGCTGGCGAAGGAAGAGTATCAACCACACGGAGATAGTCCAGAGATATACGAGCGGTATGTGGCTTGGCATTATCTTGTTGGAAAATGGCCCCAGGACGACGTGCCATGGTCATACCTAGCAATAGGCCGCCACCTGCAACGTATACCGTAATGCAACCGGTCGCAGGATGGTATCAACATAGCGTTGAGCTGTTAAAGATGTTCGGAGGATGACTAAAGATGACCTGATGTCATAAGAAATAGCGTTCCACACCATCACACCAGGGGTTATAGCTGTACGGCTTTGTAAAACAAAGACTGATTGAGACCGCTGGCCCCGTCCTCTCCAGACACGAACACGGTGGTCATCTGCTTCAAGAGTGAAGCGGGATTCATCGCTGAACACTGTACGATGCCAATCTGATGGCAGCCACGATGACCGGCTGCGACATCACTCCAGACGACTCATCAAAATCAGACCACTCCAGGCGACTGATGTTGTGGGGCATGGACAAACGTCTTTAAGACATTTGAGGCCTCTGTTTAAGGCCTCTGTGAGCGTAACCCCGCCTCAGACAAGCGTCGTGAGATGGTGGACGATACCACGGGAGGTATAGACGTGGATGTATTGCGTTGAATAGTCGACAACGACGCCGTTGGGGCGGTTTGGACCTGGCGGCTCCTTGGCCTTCCAGAACCTTCATTTCGTCGGCAATTTCCTTGTAGCAACCATTGCTGCCAACGTCTTTGCATAGCAGTGTCTGTACGTTGCAGGTGGCGGCCTATTGCTAGGTATGACCACCCAGCTTCACGCAACCACGTACAATGCGACCACGTTCGAAATCGTTTAATAGTTGTCTGTAAGGTCTTCGATATCGTCGTAATGGCATCTTTAGTTGTTTCTTTACGGAACTGCAATGGCGGCAACAAAAAAGATAAATTTTCCTCCTGTGTTGCTAGTTTTATGCTTTGCGAATTGCGCAGTAGAAATGCGCGCTATGATCGCAATTCCTGTTCATTTGCCTTGAAACTTTGATCATTTGCATGTTCGATCAAGATGTTTTTACATACCAAATTTTGTCACGATCTCAAAAGACCTTCTTGGTGCTACGATTTTTTTGCAAAAGAGCGTATGTCATGAAGACTGTTCGTTCGCGTAGAATCGACCCTGGCTTGAATTCCCAGTGTTCAGCAGTTTAAAAAGCTCCACAACTGATGGGGCGAAATCTTTGGGAAAATATAACACTAGAAAGGTACAGCGAAAATTAATAACAATCATAAATTCTTCTTTGGTTAATGTTTTGGCCTTTTTTTTAATCAGTGATGGGTTCATTAATTAATTACCTTTCTATTGCGCGTTGCGCTATAGAATGTAGTTAAGATATGT
Source organism: Stegodyphus mimosarum (assembly GCA_000611955.2). Lineage (NCBI taxonomy): Eukaryota > Metazoa > Arthropoda > Arachnida > Araneae > Eresidae > Stegodyphus > Stegodyphus mimosarum. The sequence goes on along the minus strand of KK121903.1, from coordinate 24,558 downwards.
TAAAGATGGAAGCAACATTCTTTTTTCTCACAATGAATTCGTATGTAGCTTTCATAGGTAAAAAACACGTTTTTAGGACTGAATAAATGCAAAAAATAGCGAACTACTTTTCAAATTTTGAATGACGAAGAAATCTTTCGCGGCATAGATCTAAAGAACAATAGAACTGGAAAGATAATGACGATGGTGATGAGGCGGAAATGGACACCTATGCCGAAACCTGGATTTTGGTTTATTCTGATTATAGCCAAGCGCTCAAGCATTATTTGCCTAAAGATAGGAATGCCTTCGTGGAAGGCATTTTTAAGGAAAATGATTCGTATTGTGTTCAGCGGTTTCGCAGTTCGGCTATGGGCGCTGAAGCCTTGAAAAAAATTTATAAACATGAACAACTTTAATGCCTTTAGCAACTTTAGCGCTCCTAACAATGTCTTGATGCTTCCGTTGATGGAAATGTGGAATATTGGTGTGTTAGTTGTTAGAGTTACAGGACTATAGCAAAAACGGTAATAGATTTTTCAATATACATGTGTATATATGTGTGTGTATATATATTTCAATATATAATTGCAAAACATTTTTTTAAAAAAACAAAAAATAAATATGTTTAGTATTTTCGCGCATTAATCTGCTGAAAAAAATCAGTAAAGACATAAAGTAAGAAATTTAGAACTACTTTTTCATAAAGACGAAAACTGAAATTTATAATTAATAAATTTCAAATAATCCTATAAATGCAACAAAGAATTTTTAAAATTGTTAAAAACCAAAACTTTTAAACAAGCATACCCCAACTCAAAAATTTATCAAATTTAAAGAAATTTTAAAAAATTCAAAAGAAGACGAATTCAATCAACTTCAATGTCACTTCATCAGGGGAAACGGACATTGAAACCAACATTGAACATTGAAACCACCAAGCTGATGAACCATTTCAATGTATTTTAGTTAATATATATATATAGGTGAAGAAATAGGTTTTATATTTTTTTTTTAAAACCTATTTCTTCACCTGGCCTTTATTTTCACCGTCGTTTCTCATAGTCATATAGTTCCAGTTACAAAAGCTAAATAACAAAATTACTCATGTTTCGCAATGTGAAATTAAAAAAATATTCCTATAGGATAAATAACCAAATCTAAGTTTCACTGTAGTCCGCTCGTTCCTATACTTATTTTGGAAAAGTTTACTCGTTACTTGGTAGGGAAAAACTAAAATTATTAGAAGTTTGAATCCCGTATGACAAAAATTCACCAGGATATTTAATTTCATAGTTTGCAAATTTTGATTTTTCATTTTCTACTTGCCTAGAGGGATCGGTTAATTAAGTTAGAATAATTCGAGGAAATAAGTTTAAATGAAGTGCAAGAAAAAATGTATAAAATTTAATAAGCTGCACAACGAAGTCATACGGTGTCCACATCAGATTTTTTTAATATTTTTATTACGAAAAAAAAAAGTTTTGTGTGCAGAATTTGTTCAACTAAAGGAATTTAATTTTATTTAATAGCAAAAGTGTTTGATAATGTGCAAATAGTAGTACTTGTGCACTTATTTTTAGAATTTAAAATACACAGTTTCAGAAAACTTCGCCGAAAGAATAAATAAGCATCATTTCAAATCTCTGTTTACCGAGTTTTCGATTATCTGAGGTGGTTACGATTCCATTTGCCTCAAATAATCGAGGCTATACGGTATTTCAAAAAAAGAAGAGTGGAAAAGGTGAAATAAATAAGTTGTCTAGCTCTTAAGCGACAGTTTATAAAAAGTAGTTCGTCTCGGCAGGAAAGTGTGACGAATTGTGGAATTTGAAAAAAAAAGGGTAAGTAAAGAAAAAAAAGAGCATTGTTTTTACCGCTGCTTTGTGTGAAAATGTCTTTATTTACAAGAAACATGAGGAAGTGGAAGAAATTGTTCATCCGTCATAAACTGCAAGTGTTAGTTAAGAACTTTTTTAAAAAAGTGCCTCTGCCGTAGCGCTAATCCATATTCATACTCATAAATAAATTAATTATTGCATAATTACAAATGTTTAATATAGTGGCATCTTTTAAATTCCAAAATTTAATAAACCACAGTTTACTTTAAAATGAATTTCAAATTATAACTTCCTTCTGCTTACTTGACTCATCTCATTTGTTTGAAGTTAAATCGGAACGAGTTCACAAATTTTATTGTGGTGAGAATTTCAAGATTACATGAGTTGTTGGCATGGGCCCTTTGCACCTTATAGGCGACAATAGGATTCTTCCCAATCTTCCAGTTCCGTCCCAGTTTTGAAATCGATTTCTCCCAGCCTTCTTCCCGTACCACCAAACCACTCGAACTTTCGGTTCACTGTGTATTTTAAGTGCTTTCGTGCCGCAAAGACACTATACCAAACCTTCTCAGGAATCTATCCCAAGACCAAAGATAACTGCAACCACCTTGCTAACTACTATGCCAAACAGGGCAGCAAATTTCACTTGATTTCGTACTATTGTGTACCTCGTTTTATTTTCGTACTTTAGTATTCCTCGTTTCGTTTCGTACTAGAGTGTCAATTTCGTTTAAAATAAGATTTTTTTTGGGGTTTTTTTTCTTCTATTTCTAATATCTAAATGATTTTATTAAGATAACTTGCACGCTCATCATACTGAGCGATTGCTTCAAAATTGCATCACCTAATCAAATATAGCCTCATATAATTTATTGCTAGTAATGAGAATGACATAGCTAGTAATATGCTAGTAATTTAGTTTACTGTTAGTAATAAGAATGACATGACACAAAATAAATTACACCTTTCCTCCATATAGTAAATCATTACTTTCGAAAATATAATATTCACCAAAATATAAACGGTTCGTACTGCTTTGGGAAGTTAATCCAATGTCAGTGTATTCATATTGCTACGAATTTTGTATATACGTAAATAATTTTAGAGAAATTATGAGTAAATTATAATCACTTGCGTAATGTAACGCGAAAAGCGTCTCAAGCGGGTGAAGCCACGCCAGAAAAACAGGTTTATAGGGTTAAGCCCATTTAAATTTGACGTAAATCGCTGTTTTGGAGGGAGAGCGCCAAGCTGGCAATGGTTTTGACAACTCATGTTTGCTCCCAAATTTGGCGAGAAATCACTAAAAGTCGTCTAACTTGGCGACCATTTGACTGACGACATTTTGGTCCGATCTCTGTGTAACTGTAACTGATCCGATCCCTATCCAAATGTATTTGTATCTGGACTTATGTAACTAACTGCAATTGTATATACCTTCCAGCAATATCGAGAAATCCAAGGTAATAACAAATTTCTCGACAGACGGGCAAAAACTATATAAGAGCGAAGAGAACATCATTTTAGTTTAGTTCAGAGTACTGAGAATATTGAAATACCATTGTGCGAGCTTACGCATCTGAGGCCTTTTATATTGTCATGTGTTTAGTGTTTAACCGTCTTAGTAGTTTGAAGTGTAACTACTGATTGTGCTTTAAGGTACTGAGAAGATACCGTACAAGGGCTTTTGTGAAAAATTATAGAACTGTAAAGTATTTCTTTTCGGAAAATAAATTTTATCAAGTTGTCATCGGTTCTGTGTGCATTCAATCCATTACGAACCGCGCGCACGCAGTAATGTTATTTTCATAGACCCTCTGTAATGTAAGCTTTCAACAACTTCTCAAATTCTTTCACGTCCATTATAAATATTGCGATCTATGTCAATGCACCTGACCGAAATAAAATTCGAAAGCCCACTTCTTTCCATAAATATTCGGAAATATTCATTTATACTCCATAAAGGTCATCTATTTCTCCTACCATCGCACAGTCAAAGAATATGTACTGAACATAGAGGTTCTTTGGCACAGTTATTCTTACTGCAGCTTACGAATGTTATAAGCATCCTTACTTTCTAAGTATGTAGGTCTATAAAATATTGGGATCGTTTTCTAGAACTTTACACTAGAATTCTAATATTATAACGCCACTTAGAACCCATCCTGAAGACCTATCACCCTACTTCACGGTGGGACAATGCATTTAGTTAACAACATATGCCTCGTAACATGCTATACCTATCTCATCTCTGTCACCGAAGCAAAAGCTTTAGTTCATCGCTCCACAGAGCATATTTTCACTGCTTCAGTGCATAATTCCAATGCTCTAAAAGCGTCAATGGTAGCTATACTGAACTTCTTGAAATGGTGCTTATATGTGGCGGTTGTAACATAGGATAGAAAACCCAGTGGGCTCTGATATACAAATGGCATGGACTATCGATACGTAATGGCCATTCATTGGTTCTTCTTGAAGTCTTTTGCAATTCCTAACGAAGCAGCACCAAAACGTTAGAGACCGTGTCGTTCGTTTTATGACGTCACTACGTGCATTTAGTAAAGTGACTAGATATCAAAGTTCGAAATTCGGGAGGCTGTATATATAATTTTTTAAACAATATTTTTAGAAATAGATTATTTTATTATTATTATTATTATGGCAGAGGTGATATGTAGGTGAATATATATATATATAAATCAAAATAAGTATTTTTTATAGCGAAATATAATATTTTTTTAACAAATAAAGAATAAATCAAAGCGCAGTATTTATTTTTAAACAAAATAATACATTTCTATTCCTTCTAAATTATTTTGACGAAGTAGCCTTATATTTCCCTCAAGCATGAATAATTCTTAGAACATCTTTTTCTTTTTTGATCTTATAAAACGTCCGCGCAATTTTCATCCAAATTTATTTCGATGAAAATAGTCGGCGATTAAATAGTTGCTGACCATATCGGAAATTTTACCGGGTAAGGATTTAAATTCTTAAATTTTTACTCTAATTCTATAACTCCAATCTGAAAAATCTAACAAGTATTGGAAAATGCGTTACTTCCTTGTGCTTGGACACGTTAGTTAAGACTGAAACAAATGAATATTTTTCCAAATCTTCGTGCAGCTCGTAAAGCGTAAGGGCTGAAAACATTTAGTATTATTGCTTCGGCTTTGATTTGTGCACATGTAAATTTGGGCTGAAATGCCATTTGAAGCAGCTTGGACGCACAATCCATAGACCTAAACCTATGGTTGTGGCAAATAGTATGGTATGCAAAAGTACCTTCTGCTGCAGTTAATTCTTCTTTCTTATCAGCCATTTTCTCCTGATTCAAGAAATTCTTTAATGACGAGCTAGATGCAGCAGCAGAGTTGGATATTTTATGTTTATTATTACTATTTATATGAAGTTTAATATCTTTACTTCTACCATGGCTTTTTGAAACTTTTGAAGAATATGTTTTTCACTGTACGTCGGAATCGCTTACAGTGTTTTCAATAAACGCGTATTTCTTCTGTAGATCTTCGTTAATTGTACTTCTTTTTTTATGGTACCCATTGCTTAAAACATTAATGTTAAAAATAAATAGTAAATTGAATTAAACTGCAGTAAAACATACCCTTAGCATGTATGTAATGCACAGTTGATAAATAAATAATCTATGCCAATGCCGAACGGGAAACGTCATCGTTTCGGAAGACTTCTTTAAGCATTTTTTTAACCCTTATGCAAAATCAAAATGACGGTGGAGTAAAAGTTTTACGACCTCAACATGACAAAATAAAGATGATTTCAAATGTATATATCTACAATAAAATTTCAGCAAATGAAAAAAGAAATATTTTTTGGTGCCCTGTAATTAATAATGTGTAAGAGGATGTTACATACTAACGTATGTAATGCACCGTTGATAATTAAAAAATATACGTATATATTATGAATTCAAATCATGATCGAATTAAAATGTATGGGGAAGAATTTACGATAAGCATCACTAACTCATGAAGTTAAACTAGGATTTATTTATTTACATTGGAATGAAAAGAAAAGTAAAAGAACAATTGTCACAACACGTTTGCGTTCATTATCGTCAACCTCTCGTCTGACCCACACTTTAATCTAGATGGCGCTTTTAGTTACAGATCCTGCACGAAAGCACTTCTGACACCAAAATATGGGGAAGAATTTACAATAAGCATCACTAACTCATGAAGTTAAACTACGATTTATTCATTTACATTGGAATGAAGAGAAAAGTAAAAGAACAATCGTCACAACTTAACACGTCTGCGTGCACTATCGTCAACCTCTCGTCTGACCACAACCTTACTCAGTTGCAGTTACAGTTCCTACATATATCAATTAAAAATTATGTTGCTGTTTATAAGTGAAAGTCTGAACTGCAGTTGTGAGCAAAAACTCTGTGTATGTTGGGGGTTGGGGAGAGAAATACAGAAGTGGGAAATAGAACTCACTCACTACAATTTTTCTAAGGTAAACGCTAAATGGAAAATCCCCTGTTTATGCGGTCGATATGGCTCTCATGTCTTGATGCTTGTATTCTCAGTTTGCAATCTACACTATTTAAATAAATACATGTATTTAAACTTTTATGTTTCCACACTACTGCTTTTTGGGACAATTCGGGACAAATGTTATAAATTTTTGACCAAAAACGAGTAGTAGAAAATCGGGACAGGGACTGAAAATTCGGAATGTATGGTTACCTTAATTTAGATCGTTCTACAAGGTATATTAAGTGGTGCATGGTACGACTGTGTTCTTAGAATGTAAAATAAAGCGTACAATACTGTTATTTTTTGAAACGTTCCCAGCAGATGCTTAAAATAGTTATATTATAGATGCTTAAAATGTTCTAGACTGCGTGTTACAACTATGTTCTTGGAACGGATATTAAAAAGTACAAAACTAGCATTTTTCGAAACATTGCCAGTAGTACTTAAAATAAGTTCTAGAGTGCGTGTTAAAGTGGTGCATGTTGTAACTGTGTTCTTAGAACGCACAACACTGATACTTTTCGAGACCTTCCAAACGCTACAAGAAAGAATGTTCTCTGTGACGTGATAAAGTGGTTTGTGTTACAACCGTGTTTTTAGGATTTACATTTCAGAGTACAACACTGATACATTTCTAACGTTCCCAGCATGTGCTATAAAGTACGTGTTTCTCACGTTACGTTTAGAACAATTACCTAGCTTTCAAGTAACCATCAAATTATTCATTTTAGTTCTTGTTCAGTTCGTCCCCCCCCGTGGAGATGGTTATTGAGAAAACATACTTATTAAAAGCATTTATTATGTAAGCAATTTTATTCGTATATAAAATGTCAAAAATTAAAGTATTTATTGCAAAAATAGCATAAAGAAATATTATTTAAAATTGCGATTTCTTTGGACTGCATGGGCGGAGTATTCTGTAGGTGTTTATTACCATACACTTTCATAGGATATGCGTCGTAACTGATTTGCATTAATTGATTCCGTTGGACAATTATAGCGTCGTTAGCAATTTTTCTTTACCGCGAAGCTCTTAGTTTAACGAAATGGCTTCCAGTGAACGTAGCAAGATCCGAATCAGAGACTATTTTATTAAAAAGCATTTCACATGGTTTCATGTGTTCACATTGTTCACATGTATTAGTTTCGTGCAATACAATTTCTGTAACTGTTACGGGCGAATCTGTTCCTCAAGAACGAGACGACTATTTCCCACAATTGTGTAAGAAATGAACTGAATACTTTAGTTTTGGTGCTGCCATCTGTTGATGAAACATGAAACTTTATTCTAAACCCTTAAAACTACTGTCAAGCTCTAGTTATCCTGTCAGTAATTTAAGATATTTATATTGAGCTTTAAACACTGTCTGAGTTATTTTATTTAAAACCGAAGCCTAGCAAATGTATAAATTTTAATGAAGTTACCTATTAATTAATAGCAAATGGAAATAATATACATTTGAAAAGAAATGCATATTTTAACTGTAAGCTTTTTTATCAACTCACTGCAGTTGTATTTAGTCTCTTTTGGAGGTTTAAATCTAGCCTGTACTTAATCTTAGATTTATTACAGTTACGTTTTACACTGAAAGAATTTTTTGAACTGAAAGAAACTGAAAGAATTGAAACTGAAAGAACTGAAACTGACTGAACTGAAAGAATTTTTTGAACGTTTAGACTGAAAGAAAGTTGTATAAATTATTTTATAATTTATACAACTTTTTTATTAACTCAGTTGAGAAGAGTTTATAAGCTCCTGATTCCAAATTAATCTTTATAATTAGACTCCGTTTCTTTTATAATAATAATAATTTTAGTCCACATTTTTTCATTCGAAAACAATCTTTATTACGGTAGAGCATATTATTACATTCAAAATACATTATTTATAAAAGACGTTATAGATATATGTAAATGCTAATCCCGAAATCGCACAGCGGGTTTTATTGTTCGTCCTATACGCGACTGTTTTGCAGGAAGCTTTTTAATTTCAGAAGGTAAGTCTGTTGGAGGTTTGACAGGCTGTCTTACTGACGTCGTTGATTGCTTCGTAGTAATGTCTGGTATTTGCAAGAAATATGCAGGCTTTAAGCTATCAATAGACACTGTAACATCTTCGTGATTGATTTTTACTATAAACTATTTTTCTTTTCTGTCAACTACTTGAAAAAGACCATCGTAAGGAGGTTATAATTGCTTTTTAACTCTATCTTTGCGAATAAACACATGTGATGTTGTTTTCAAGTCTTTAAGGACAAATATTTTTTGAACATATTTATCGGATACTGTTCTTGGTCCAGTTTGTCCGATAGTGTTTTTTTAGCTGCTTGACAAAAATATCAGGTGGTGTAGGAGTTGTGATATCTTGGAAAAATTCTCCAGGTAATCGTATATTTTGTCCATACACCATTTCAGCAATGGTGTGTGCAAAGTCTTCTTGCATAGCTGTGCGTAAGCCAAGAAGAACAGTTGGAACTGTTTCAGTTCAGGCCAGGGTATTGTGCTGTAAGTGCGGTCTTGAGAGATCTATGGAGGTGCTTCACCTTCCCATTTGCTTGAGGATGGTAAGCCGTTGTATGTGTTGCAGTTTTATTCCACACATTTTTATAGGTTATTGAACAACTCTGAACTAAACTGTGCTCCACGATCTGTGGTTAGGCGACATAGCGTACCAAATCTTGAAATCCTGTTAGAATAAAATGCTTTGGCAACTGCTGTGTCTGCTGCAATGTTGTTAAGCAGAAACACTTCCATTCAGTTCGAGTACCGGTCAATGCAAGTGAGACAGTAAGTATTCCCATTTGACAGCGGTAGGGTCCAATGAGATCAATATGCACATCACAAAATGTTTCTGAAGGCAGTTGAAAATCACCGAAACTTGATTTTGTGCGCCGATTAATTTTACTTTTTTGGCAAGCCATGCAAGATCGAGTCCAAAGCTGCACATCTTTACGGATACTTGGCCAAATAAATTTAGATGCTAAGAGCTTTACAGATGACTTAATGCCAGGATGGGCTGCGTTATGCATTTAATTAAATATTTTCTTGAGATAACTTTTAGGGATATATGGTCTGATATTATTCGCTGAAGTTTCAGGCCACAAAGATTTCCCAGAAGGTAGAGGATATTGCTTGAAGTTTATTCAGGGAAATTGCTGATGCCATCAAATTTTGCGATTCTTTATCCATAATTTGTTCATCTGAAATGTTATCATAGTCGATCAAAGAAATTTCTTCAATTCTAGAAAAGTGTCTGCAACGATGTTATCTCGACCTTCTACATGCTGTATATCAGTTGAAAATTTGTCTATAAAGATGTGTTGTAAATGTCTAAGTTGACGAGGTGATGCTTTCTCTGGCTTTTGTTTAAATGCAAAAATTATGGCTTTATAGTCTATCAGTATTTTAAATGGTCTTCCTTCCAGTAAAAATTTGAAGTGTTTGATGGAGAGTTAAATTCCGAATAACTCTCTATCGTAAGTACTGTAATACTTTTGTGTTTCGTTTAGTTTTTTGGAATAAAATGCAATAGGTTTATATCCTTTATCTTCAACTTGTTGAAGTACCTCTCCAATCGCCGAGTCTGAAGCATCTGTTTATAATGACAGAGGTAGTTCATGATTCGGAAATGATAAGAGAGTTGCATTGACTAAATCATCTTTGAATCGTTGAAATTGTTACTTAGTTTCTGTCCATCAAATTTTCCGTTTATGTTTTTTCCATGCTCCTTTAAGGTAGTCATGTAGGAGAAATTGGTTTCTTGATGGATTTTTCAAATATTGCTGATAAAAATTAATAAGGCCTAAGAATATTTTGAGTTCGTGAACGGTTGTTGGAAGTTTGTAATTAACAATAGTTTGGACTTTGTCAGGTAAAGATCGTGGTCCTTGACGAGTAATTAAATAACCCAAGAATTCTATTTCTTGTGTGCCAAAGATGGACTTGGAAACGTTAATGCGGAGTCCATAGTCATTTAATCTTTCGAACACTAGCTTCAAATGGATTTTGTGTTGTTCCTCATTAGCAGATACTATCAGAATGTCATCTAAGTAGGGAAAAGCGAAATTTAGACCAGATAGAACTGCATTTATAAATATTTGAAACGTTGCTGATGCATTTCTCAAACCAAAGCTCGTTACATTAAATTCGTATAATCTAAAGGAAGTAATAATAGCAGTTTTACATCTGTCTTCTTCGGCAATGAGCACTTGATAGCAGGCTTTAAATAAATCTATTTTGAAATAAATATTTGTACCTTTTAAAATATGGAGGAAGTCCTCAATTCTAGGAGTAGGATATTTGTCAGGAACTGTTTTATCGTTTAGCTGTCTGTAATCTCCACATGGACGAAGAGTACCATCTTTTTTAGCACCACGTGAAGAGGACTTGCCCATTGAGAAATTGAGGACCCTATTATGTTCAACATGAAATGAAACTCTTGCTTAACTACTGCAAGCTTTCGATGATCCAACTGTCTTGCTTTAGAATGCACAGGTTGACTATGTGTTATAGTAATATGACGATGAACATTACGTTTTAAACCTGATAAGAACAAATTTGGTTTGCATAAGTCTGGGTATTGTTTTGGAAGAGTAGGAAATTTTGTCGAATGGTTTACTGCAACGATATCACTATTTTCACTGATGGAAGCAACTTCGCCAGTTACCTTTAGTTGAGTTATTTCATCAATCAGTTTCTTGCTATGTAAATCAATTATTAATTTAAATTTGCTAAGGAAATAAGCTCCTAAATACCTTTATTAATTTTGGCCACTACAAATGGAAATTGGAATTCACGCCTAAGTCCCAAATCGGAGTGTTAACACTTTTATAACATATGTTTCGATTTCGATACCATTCGCTGCATACAAGTTGAAATCCGAGGATTGTTCGTCTTGTGTTGATGCGGGTAAAATACTAACGTCTGCACCCCTATCCATTAAGAAACTTCGATTTTTTATCTCTGATAAATAGGGAAAATTGGCGACACTCTGGAACATTATCGGCAGTAGAGCTTGCCGCCTCTTCTACTGCGCATTGTCATTTCCCTGACTGGATGACCTATCAGTTGATCAACTGCGCGGCTGAGTATCCTGATTTATCCTGATGACATGTGTTACCAAAGCGGAAATGATAACAATATTTTCCTTTAGGATTAAATTTTTTTAGAATTACTGCGAGATCGTCTACGGGACGGAGAGCTGTTCCTAAATTGTGTTCTCTATATAGTATATGATGAACAGTCATTTCTGCAATTTTATGTTCAAAGGATTGAATTTTCATCAACAGTTGTGTATTCGAGCAATTGCCAGCTGTTGATGCACCGCAAATCTCTTTAGAAGGAATCAAATCTGGACTTTTATCACCCATGATCGCCAACTTGGGTAATTCTTCGTCACTAACAAGTATTATATTGCGCATAGAATCCGGCAATTTCTCTAACCATAAAGTTTTAATTAAATTTTCGGACCCATCCGGTGTTGCAGCAGATTTTAATTTTTGTAATAATTGACTTGGTTTCAAGTTGCCTAAATCGATTCCTGTAAGAAGTTTTTTTTAATTCGAGTACTTTCGCTTTGCTTAAATAAATCCAGAAGCCTTGTTTTGGATTCTGAATATTTAGTAGCGGAATTACTTGTTACGATATCCTAGATGTTCTCAAGATTCTAACTGTGATACTAAATAATTAAATTTGGTTTCCTCCGAAACAATTCCATTTATCTTAAACTGAGCCTCTACTTGACAAAAAAAAAAAGAAAAAAAAAAAGATATTTGGGCCATCCAACCAAAATGGAGGAATTTTAACACTTACTCTGCCCAGTTCATGTGTAATACCTTCGACTGTTTTATCGTTTTCAGCCATATTCACTTTAAAATCAAAATTCCAAGTCACCAGTTATAGGTGACTCCAAATTAATCTTTATAATTAGAACTCCGTTTCTTTAAATAATTTTTTAACCAATGGCCACTACTGAGGCCAGAAGTGGTGGTCACTTTATTATGGAGGCATCCAATAGGTGGCTATAATAGGTTTCTTTAAATAATTTTAGTCCACATTTTTTACTTCGAAAACAATCTTTATTAAAGCTCTTAGCAAGCATAAACAGTTCTTTAGAACAACAGCATTGAATAACCCTTTTTGCTGCCATTCCAAAAAAAAAAAAAAGATATATAAAAAGATATTAACCATTATTTAAAAGTTCAAGCCACAACGCAACTATAATTCAATTATAATTCTAATTTACATATGTTGAATCATAATAATTTCTTAAAATATTGATCAAAGATGTATAACTTTACATCACTTTCATACTTCCTAATCAAATGAGGATATAAAAAGAAAAAAATAATTGCATATTTTAATGTTATTTAATTATTGTCCCAATACTTTTGGTGCTCTCCCACATTAATTTTACTGTAAGCTATTCATCAGGTTCTTAATTGTATAATTTGAAGTTCATAATTTTCCCTATCCATAAAGACAAAAATGTAGTAATTGATTATTTTCAAATATTTATTGAATGTTGTCCTATTCGTTTCATTCAGATTCAATTCGTATAATTAAGAGCAACGTATAAGCATTGGAGAAATGCAAGCTTACACTAATTTGAATAATTCATTATTTTTAACTACATACTGAATGTTATTTGTTTCATTCAGATTCAAATCATAAAATTAAGAGTGTTGTATCAGCATTTGAGGAAGGCCAATTTACACAAATTTGACTGAACATAATACTGTGATGAACTAGAGAGAGAAGACTATAAATAAGGAGAAAATGATGTCAATTACTTGATTTAAAAGTTAAAAAAACGCTGCTTAGAGATGAATTGTTTAAAAGTAATAAAAATTTTAAATTAACAGAAGCCCTTTTACTTTATTCGCAAATTAAAGTCGCAGAAATAATAAAAAATGAAGTACTAATTTGATATTTAAATATTAGATATTATTTCTTATACAAACAAATAGATGGCAGCACTATAACAAGCAAGTTAGTATGTTTAATAGAAAATAGATTTAACATGAAATAAATTTCTTATTTTATATTTATTTTTGTAGGTCTCAAATGATAGCATATAATGATGCTTTTAAACACCAGAATAATTATATTAATATATAACAGGCAGTGGCTATATATTAATATAATAGATATGTATTAACATTACTCTATAGAGCAGGCAATACATTTCCTTTGTCCAATTCTTGTAAATTTCATTTTTTCTTCTTTTAAGTAAGTGAAGATTTTAAGAATATAGTAGTAATTTTTTAAATATTAAAGGTTTAGTTTTTCATTAAATAGTTATTAATTAAATTACATTAAACACGTAAACTGAGAAATGCACTTGAAATATCTGTGAAGAATTTTAATTTCAGTTTTATCTTGAACTTGATCTCAGATGCATTCTGTTCCTCAGTTTTAATTTAATA